>OY754311.1:15620710-15860140 GCA_963573325.1 Astragalus glycyphyllos
CAAGTTCTTTCAGTCCACCGTCCTGAGACTGAAACAGGGTACTATATGTACTCGTCATTTTAAATGGAGTGGTTAAACACTGCACTAGCATTTTAGTTAGTTTTACTTTATAAATTAAGGATATTTGTAGCTATTGAGGTTATTGTGCATGGCTTTTATTATCTATTCTATCTATATCTATATCTATATATTATTATATGTAAAGGAGACTTGCACTCATTTTAAGTTAAAACTTCAAATTTCAATTGTTAGCTTTAAAACAAGTTATTGTGAAAATTAAATAGTCATTACTTACTTTAATATGAAATGACTTTCCATATCTCTAAAGGTACCTTAATAGAGTTTTTAGAGTGCTTCTCCTTTTTAAATATATCTTTATAAATTCTATATAAAAGTGTAACATCCCCAGTCTGGCTAATCTCAAATTGTTGAGATTACTAAATGCTTTTATTTAATTGTTACCTAATTGAGTCATGATAGAATATTTAGTGATTTATTGAGTTGTTTGATCCTTGATTAAATAAATAGATACTTGTCTCACTTGGCTAAATTAAATGATTAAACAATGTACTTGAATGTATCGTATGTTAGTTGAACTAAATTTGTATGGTGCATTAGTAACAATAGGGTGTAACTTAGCCTAAGGGTTTAGTGGGAATTTCCCTTATTTTAAAACTCTCTCAGCTGAAAGTGACACTTTTCCTATTTTCTTATTCCCACAAAACACAATCACACACCCACACAAAAAAACTGAAAACAGAGTTTTAGAAGAGAGAAAGAAGAAAGAAGCTTAGAGAGAGAGAGAGAGAGAGAGAGAGAGAGAGAGAGAGAAGAGAGAGAGAGAGGAGAGAGAGAGAGAGAGAGAGAGAGAGAGAGAGAGAGAGAGAGAGAGAGAGAGATGAGAGAGAGAGAGAGAGAGAGAGAGAGAGAGAGAGAGAGAGAGAGAGAGAGAGAGATGAGAGAGAGAGAGAGAGAGAGAGAGAGAGATCACCTCTCATTGCATGTCCTCTTTCTCTCCACCATTTTAATCCTTGTTTAAACCCTCTACAAGCTGATACCAATTTTATCACCAACAACTCAATACTTCTCTCCTACCATTTTCGAAAGTTTCAAGCTCAGATGGGTCAAAATTGAGTTCTTCCCCTTCATTTTCGTTTTTGAGCTTGGCTTGGTTATTGGAAGCTTATTTCTTTGTCATTGGGAGTCATTTGGAGGTTTCAAGGGTTTGGGGCAGCAACTAGGAGCATAGGAGAAGGTTTATAGCTGAAATCGAATTTGGGTCAATTGGGAAAGCTAGAGGTGAGCTTAGGAGCTTATATGGTGTTCAAAGAGTGTTGCTACTTGTTGATTGAGTTTGTTCAGCACGTTAAGGTGAGTTCTTCGATTGTTTGTGTGCTATGTGATGTTTCAGCTATTGCATGTTTAAAACCTCTTATTTTGATATTCTATGTTTGCTGAAATTGTTTGAGAATGTAGAGGTTTATTGGGGAAGTTTTGTGTTGTTGATATTGAATTGTAAATGATGATATGTTTATTGAGCTCATGAGATGTATGGTTTGCATAGCTTCTTGGATGTTTGTAATTGCTTTAAAATATGCCTAAATTGTAGTTTAGAATCTGTTTTTAAGAAGGAAATGAAATGGGATAGGTTTGGGTACCAAAAACATTGAAAAAGGAACATTTTAAATCACTTACAGCAGGCAAAAGAACCAGACGCATCACGGTGCGCCCAAGCGCACGAGAGACAGAACCAAAATGTCCCAAAGCGCTTCAAGCGCTTGGCCGTGCGCCCAAGTGCACGAGAGACAGAACCAAAATGTCCAAAAGCGCTTCAAGCGCTTGGCCATGCGCCCAAGCGCACCTATCAGTTTTAAAACTTATTTTTCTCATTCTTTTGTGTACCAATGGTGTTCCAAACCTCTCCCAATTGTATTTCCAACCTTCCCCAATGCTAAACGAATAATTATACTCCACTTATGATTATGTTGACATGTAAATTGATTGACATTCAAGTTATCAATGTTATTATAAATCGATTTAATCTTTTACCGAGAGAGAAAATATGGCCAAGGCCGAGTAAAGGACACAAGTGTCCAAGTAAACATAAGACATTAAGCGGATGACGATCCTCAGTTATAGCACACTTGGCGAGGGGAAGTCATGCACCCTAAACCAAGGCCTTCTTTAGTTGACTCGACAATAATTATTGTTGGGTGGGTTTCCCGTGGTATGAGGCTTGCAGTACCTGGGTTTGTGCTAAGAGAAAGATAAGTTAAAACACCGAGAGTTTAAGGTGAGGGGTCGCGAAAGAGCTCACTGAGATTTGTAATCTCATCCCTCATATTTGTTGTTTTTCAGATAAGCAGGTGAAAGAAAGCGCAGTGAAGAAATCCGATAAGGAGCGGATTACAAGTTACGGAGTTAGCTAAGGTTTTGGTTAACTCTAGTAGTAGGATCCTTGAGATTGTCTAAGTTAAGACAATATTTTGGTTGTATCAAGTCTTTAAGCACTTATGTATTTAAATTGGATTAAGTTAAGAGTCGGCTTTGATAGGTGATTTTTGGACTAAGTTTCTATTTTGTTGAAAAGCCCTATCATTATGAGTTCTATAAGTTAGTTGTATTAATCCAATTTTAAATGCGTACTCTGAATGATCTAAAAAGTAATGTCTAAGATTTTTATTACCGGTTAAAAATCTAGGATGTTACAAAAAGACACTTTAATTTAAGCTTCATTGTACTTAATATTAAATATTAATTTTTCATTTTATTAATTATTATTGATTCTAATACTATATCCAGTTATTAACATTGCAAAATTTATATTACGAACATTTTAAGTAATCAATAGTTTGACAATTAATTATTTGTAAATTAAATTAAATTAAATTAAATATATAATCTATATATATATATATAATCTTCTATATTATTATATCTATCTATCTATCTATCTATCTTACTATAATATTCTATTTATAAATTAAATATTCTTATATTCATGTATTTATTTATAATTTATAAACAATTAATTATTTGTAAAAGGAAGTTGGAGAAACTTTGTTTCTACTTAAATGACAAATGTAATAAGCTTTAATAAAATGACTTTCTATATTACAATAATAAATGCATGAGGTTTAAACTTTTTAGACTTTCATCTTATCAAGTAATTATATTAATATTCATTAATTGTGAAAAATTAAATAATTGATACATTAAATTATATATAAATAATGTATAATATATTATATAAATTATAAATTAACTTATATATAAATTATGTATAGTATATTAAGTAATTTCTTCTCACTTTTTTATTCAATTCTTCAGGTAACTTTTAACCATTTTAGTATTAGTCATTAATATTATTATTTTTAAATTTTAATTTATATAAATTATAAATTAACTTATATATAAATTATGTATAGTATATTAAGTAATTTCTTCTCACTTTTTTATTCAATTCTTCAGGTAACTTTTAACCATTTTAGTATTAGTCATTAATATTATTATTTTTAAATTTTAATTTTAATGTTAGGCTTTTCAAAGAAAAAAGTGATTGGATAATGTATTAAAAGATAAGCCAGACAAATAATTGGTTACAAAAATAAAGTATTTGATCAAGCCTAGGAGAATTCTCAAAAAAAAATCCTAATATAATTTTTTTGACAAAAAACCCTACAGTTATGGATGCCTAATAAGAATTAAACAAAAAATAATCCATTAGACAATGAAGGAAAATGTTAATTGTTATTAAGGTTGGGTATTTTAAAAGTTAAGAATACAAGCTCCATTATGGTTATGGCTATTAGGAATTAAATATAAAACTAACCACAATACATAAGTAGACAAATCTTTTGAAGTCTCAATAGTAAATAATAAGGTGAGCCAACAAAATAATATGAAAAATAAGAATATCAGTTATGGAATATCAAAAGTAAATGTGGCATTTCAATTTATTTATTTTCTCTCTTAATTCATAATGATGAAATTATAATAATTAATATTATGCTACTACTATTAATCATAAGACTCAAAAGCCACATTCCTACTCACTAATAAACTATACCCACTCACTCACACACCCTACATACCCACTCTTATTTTCAGCTCTATATTTGTCTTCTCTACGATCACTACTTATTTGTGATATCGAGGACTAATAGTGAAATCAAGCTAAAACTGAATTGTGTATTTTATTATTATTATTGCTATTATTTAATATAATAAACATTACCTTCAAAATATTTCTAATTATATTCAAACTAAAACAAAGCATATCAAAAAAGAATAATGAAAATAATTATACTAAATGAGTTTAAATTTTTTTAGTTCTTAAAACATATTTTAAAAATGATTAAACAAAACAAGTTTACGCAAGAATGAACATTGGTCAAAAAGTGTACCTGTCATTGGGGGGTTGACCCCTATTTATAGAGTCAGTCGATGTTTCCTGGTTGTTGGATAGACCGGCTCGATCTCAGCCGTTGATCTTAGTTTACGCAGGCGCTGATCTATTAGCGTGTGGATCCTTGATGGATTGGGCCGGTTGTGACCCATTTGAGCAGATTGGGCCCTCAGCCCAGTCCGGAACATCACGTAAAAAACTAACTATGTTATTAGACTATTAAATTTGTTTTCACTTTCTCCCCTTTTCTTTTATAAAAATTTGTTTACGTTCTTTATCTGTTTTAAAGTTTTCGTTTTTGTCTTAAATCGTTTGAAATGTTTGTTTACGTCCTTTATCTTTTAATTGTTAATAATTAAAATGGTCTTTCAGTTAAGTGTATACTTATTTATAGATTACATAGATAATTGGCCTTGTAAGCATGCTGACCGCGCCTTTATAAAATAATAATTGAAAAGATGTTTTGTTGTGCTAATATAAAAAAATGAAAATTGATAATTGAATAACAAATCTAAAAACTTAAAATTACAATAGAATACAAGGCACTTCTTATTGATATTTCTTAAATTTTCTTAATGTATAGTTATTTAATAAACTTTTTTACTGATTAAGATAAAAAAAGAGTCAGGATTTAGGCTAAAATAAGTCAAGATCAAAAGGCACATGACTTAATAAAAAAAATTAAAATCCAACTTTCGTAACAAATGCAACAAAAATACGATATATAGATAATATTTTCTTATAAATAGAGACTATATATATAAAGTAAAAGAGGAGGATGTTATGAATAATTAGTTTAGTGGATGTTGATATTTCTAATCTTCCATTTTCACTAGCCCATTATTGAGGGATTATTAGTGGATCTTAATGTTGATCATTCACTTACCTTTTGTGTCCTATAAATAAGACTCATATGTTAGTGTAGATGTATACTTGTGATGAGCATAATGGAAAGACTCTCTCATTCTGTCTTCTTCATTTCTATTCTCTTATATGATGAATATTTGTTCTTACTCAAGTAAAGGTTAATTTCATAACACGTTATCAGCACCAAGCTCTATCATATGATTGAAGGCATAATCATCCGAGGATCTATTAAAAGAATAAGTTTTCTTCTCCTTCTTTTTCTTCTTCCCATTATTTTTTATTTGTGATCTTGGTTATGTTTTATCTCATTTTATGTCTTATCTCATTTTGTATTTATTTATCATTGTTGATAAAAAATTGTTATATAATTCCTGAAGAACAATAAATTCATTATCCAAGCATCCCTGAAGGATCGCACAAATAATTGTTTCTATGTATTAATTTATGATATGGTTCCTGAAGAACTTAAAATTTAAAATCCAAGCATTCCTGAAGTATTGCTCATAGTATGGGTTTTTTCTTGATCATCATTGAAGAAGTATTGTGGTATAGTTCCTTAAGAACTACGATTGCACAAAGAATTATTTTCTTTATCACTATCTGCGAAGATTTGTGATCGAGTTCATGAAGAACCTGACTATTAAACAATGAATGCAATCTATAAGATCTATTTGATCTTAGTATGTTTTGAAGCAAAAGAAATCAAGATTATGAACTAGTATCTATTTGATCTTTCAAATATTCTCATGAATTATCAAAATGAGAAAATATTTTCAAAAATATTATGAATGAAGATTATGCGATATGGTGATTGAAAAGAATACTCACAAACCACTTAATGAATTGAAGTTCATTCCCAAAAGTGAATGATTCACATTGGTACAAGAAAAGTTGTGGTGATGATCATTGATGTGGTAAATGTTATCATTATCTTATTTAAATGTCATTTGTATCATTTGTGATTGTGACCTTTGTTATTCCTAATAATGGTGCAATATCTTATGGATAAATATAACTTTTCTTCTTTCTTATGCTTAGAATTTCAAATAAAAATGTTGCATGTAAAAAAGGGAATAAGAAGAATGATTGTATGACTAGATCCTACATCACTAGACACTCTTATGTTCTTATTTTTCATTCTACCCTTTTATTATCTTCTTGTATTTTCATGTTACCATAATGTTATAGCACATATGAAATGACATGGATCATACCTATTAAAAATGACATTTCTAAGATTTGTGAACTGGGTAATTGAATCAAGATTAAAGTAGTACGTATAGTTTCTATAATTTTGTTAATTTATTGATGAAAATTGTGAGTCTCGAATGTGTGGTTTATACAATTTTGTTTATTGATGAAAATTGAGTGTCCCTAATTTTTGTATATAGATGGTAATATTTGCTATACGCGTACTTAGTAGTTTTATATTTTGTAATTTGAATGGTTAATGTTTAATACATTATTTTTCTTTAAATAAATATGAGCACAACCAAAATTAATACATTGTTTAGTAGCCGAAATATTTTTGCTATTTAGCATACGTTTAGCAAGATTATCCTAAAGTAGCAATGATATCTCATATTGGTATTTTTGAAGGACTAAATATTTGTTCAATATAATGAGTTTTATTTGGCATTTGTTTGAAATGAATTTTATATTAAATTGTGTACACTATCTAGTTATGACCAGAAGTCATATAGTTGATAACTTTATTTTATATAGAGTTATTTACACATCTAAACTTAAATAATTGTCTAGTTCTAAGTAAAAATAAATAATATATATAGCTAAATAAAGAAAATAACCACATTCAAAGTTTAAAGAAAGGTTAAGTTTATGGTTAAGCTTTTTGCATATATTTTGGTATTTTGATGTGTTTTTTGAGTGCGCCTGCAGTTGATGCTCCTGACTAGCTATCAACAATGCACCTGCATTAGATGCACCTGCACTGGAAACAGACTACAATGCTTGAAGAATTCTTGGACCATCAAAATGCACCAGCACTCAATTGATGACATCATGTTTAGTCATAAAGGCACATGCAACTTGCAAATTTCGGCGCCTACCATAAAAAGCTAGCTTTGAAGAGTCACTCACCTAGGGACACTTGTCCATCCATAAGTGGACCTCCCTTTGTGTTTGAGTGTGGGATTCATCTTGCTTTTTGAAAGTTCAGAAACTAACCCTAACTCCACTCTCAAGTTAACTTAACCACCAAGGCAAACTCACTTTTTGAAGGCAATATAAGGATCCTCACTTCTCATTTGAAGACACACCTCAAGATATCAACAAGATACCTTAGATTAGTTTTAATTTTAGTTTTTCATTCTCTTGTAAGAAGGCAAGAAAGGAATTGACAACTTCTTTCTTTACTTCTATACAATTAAGTAGTGCTAGCAGTGAAGTCAGTGCACCTGCATTGCTTGGAGATTTCATGCAAAGGAACTTCAGCCCGTGTAACTCTTACCTTGTTGTTTTAATTTCTTTTGTTGTGAATTCAATTATATGAATATGTTCCAATCAGTTTATATATGTCTTGCAGTGTCTAACATGAGCTAAACTCTTTTGGTTGAGATGTTTTAACCCTTATAAGGATCTTTTAATAAGTTGTTGTGTTCATATGTGATGTGTGCATTTTAGTTCTTGTTTTATAATTCTTTCAACACTTATTTTGAGGTTGATCACTTAGGATAAGTAGAAGTAAAGTTATAAATACAGACATGGTTTATAACTAGAACTCAAGAATTAATATGGGTAAGTGTTTTAAAAGACCTAGACATAGTATAGCATAGTCCATAGGGTGATACTGTGGGTACTTCAAATACAGGAGTAAATTTATTTAGCATGCTTAGACATAAGAGCTTGTAATGAAACTCTGAAGACAGTGACTAAAAAGCACATTTCTAACGCAACAGCATTCAGTGCACCTGCATCACATATAAACACAAAACTATTGAAAGTGACTTATTTGGTGAAAAACATCCCAACTATCATTCTCCACTGATTTCATTCATCTTATATAACTTGTTTACATTCTGTTTGCATACCACCATCTATCATTTGTTATTTGTTTACTCAACACTAATCTCTCTATGTATACAAACATAAAAATTAATCCAATCCTTGTGGGTACGATCTCATCTTCTCTATATTACTTGTTGTAGACTGTGTATACTTGCACATAACCTTTCCTCACACCAATAGTAGCATGTGTACTTGTTATCAATTTGCAACCAGAAGTTTACAAAAAGCAATTGAAAGCTCCGGAAGAGCTGCTGTATTTTTAATTACCTAGAGAACATTTTTTTACATGTTGCTACCATATTATAATCTCTTAAGTTTCATAAAAATGTATTAAGTTTTAAGGATAACCGTCCAAATGAAGGAGATGTTAAATATCTTTATATAACGAGACATACTTTGGATAAAACAAGTGTAGTGGAATAATTGTCTGCTTTTTCCTTTGGTTTGTACTACACTTATATATGTGCAATTGAAGCACACGTTGTAAACCAGAAGTTAACATATCATAATAATTTTGTTGTTGGCAAGATTGGTTGGGCCATCCCGATAATATTATGATGCGAAAATTGGTTAAAATTTCTATCTGAGCCTGTATTGAAGAGCGAGCAGTTTTTTCAATTTACTAATTTTTGTTCACTAGTTCCTAAAGAAAATTAACAATTTGAGAGAATAAGTCTCTCATATTTCTAGAACCTATATAAAGTGATATATGTAAACGAGTACACTAATCACACGGACCATTTAGATTTCTGTGATTTTAATTGATGCATCGACTAGATGAAATATATTATATATTTGTCTTCAACTCACAACCGGAAGTTTGTGAGATTGTTTGCTCACTAATTTGAGGCAGAGGTCATTGTGTGGATTACCCTGAAAGCATCTGATAAGTATTGTACATCGGTTAGAATTGATATTGAGCATCACTGAGCATACATTGATTCATAAAATGGTCTTGAAAAACCATTCTTTAGACGTCTAAAGTTAATTATATGACAAATACTTATAAGATAATAAATTCCAATTTCTACTTGGGAACATGCAATTTTGCCTGTTGTAACATTGATTCGCATCAAGCCAACAAGTTATCACAACTCTTTTCCTTTAAATTTGAATTTTGGTCACAATATATTTCCCATTTAAATTTTTGGATGTGCAGTGTATGATCCAAATTCTCCTTTCACAATGCACTGTGATAGGTCCTCAAAGAAATTTGGGAATATATATTAGATATAAATCTCCATGTATAATAAAGTAATTAATTTGAGCAAACAATTGGAGATTTGTTTATAGTCTAGTTTGATGATTATCATTTGATGAATTAAATTTCTCACCATTAGGGGGAGAGAATAACCAGTTGAAAAAAGAGATCAGTAGGAATGAATTATCATTGTCTCATCTTGATCCTCAAACCAAACAATGTGAACTAGAAGTTCAAAAGATAATTCATTTGCAAAGCTTAGAAAAACATCTACCAAATACATTCACTGATCCAAAAGTGTGACCAAATCATACATATCAACTGCTAATGCTCCAATAAAATGGATGTCCTTGTTAGACAATCGAATATTGCAAATGAGTCTCAATCGCACTTGAAGCGTGGTAGACCAATCGGTTCCAAAGATAAAAATGCTCGAACAAGAAAAGGAGCTAAAACAAAAGATGGTCCAAGAGAGGATATAGAAACTCTAAAAAGTCTTAAGACATAATTAACATTTCAGTTCCAGAAGAACTAATCAGGTACCTGAAAAACTGTGAAATTAAAGAGATCTCAATGAATTATGTCAATAATGAAATAAAATGGAACCGAAATAAAGTCAACGTTGAGGATATTTTCACATATATAGTGCTAAATGTGTTAAATGATAGCAAGGATCATGAACCAAAGTCTACTAAAGATTGTAGGCAAAGTGAGATTGGCCAAAATTGAAAGATGAAATTGAAGCAGAATTAAGCTCATTTTACAAGAGTTTTTGGACCTGTAGTCCAAACACCTGAAGGTGTGAAACCAGATGTTAAATGAGGATGGTGAAATTGTGAGATTCAAAGCTCGACATGTTGCTCAAGGGTGGATGCAAGTACTTTTCAGTACTTAATTAGCCTTGTAGCACATGAAGAACTCAATTTTCACAAGATGAATGTTGCTACAACTTATTTGTATGACTATTTTGGTAGTCATAATTATTTGAAGATCCCTGAAGGATTAATATTCCAATACACACTTTTCGAATACTCACTTAAATTGAATCAATCCCTCCATGAGATAATATGATTTAACACATGGTATAATCGTCTAAATTTATATTCTAAAGGAGGGATACAAAAGTGACATCACCTATCCATATAGTTTTATTAAAGTATTTGGAAAAGAATTTTCTATAACTGATGTCTATGTTGATGACCTAAATATTATCAGAACTCCTGAAGAGCTTCTAATAAAAAACTATAGATTGTTCAAAGAAAGAGCTCTAGATGAATGACATCAAATTATATCTGATGGACTTTTGAGGTTGAACCTGTAGATGACCTCTATATGTAAAATCCTAGAAGGATTCAAGATAAAAGGAAATATCTTTAACGAAATTATTTTGAGAAAGAAAGTCTCATATTGATCTGCAGAAAGTATTTATCAAATGTTATGAAATATCTCAGTCCTGAAGACTATGAAAGCATGCATGCATATTATCAAATGTTATATCCATTGATATGATAATATTATGTGATAATTAATAACAATATAGTTCATTACAAACTAAAATACATTAGAATAAAGTGGGATGCATATAGGGGTGTTCGCGGGTCGGTTTGGATCGAATTTGACCAAATCCGTTGCCCGTACCAATTATAATTATTCGGTTTGGGTTGGTTCGAATTTTATGTTTTTTTTCTCAAAAATCCGAACCAAACCGAACCAATATTGAACGGGTTGGTTTGGATTGGGCTCACGGGTCATTCACAAAAATATTAATTTTCTAAAATATAAAATACAACACTTGTTTATGATATTCCAACACTTTAAATAGCTAAACAAATTGAAAATCACCACTAGTGCAAAATTGACTTTAGAAAGCACCATTTAGCATCGGTTGTTTGAACACCCGATGCTAAATATGTAACCGTTGGCATTTTTGAAATTACGAGTAAAAGTTTAAGTTCACGTTAGACATTTAGCATCGGTTCTTTTAACAGCCGATGCTAAATGTCAAAACCCAATTTTAATTTCTCGCACAAAACACGACCCATTTACGCGATACTCACACAAACACTTCTCTTCCTCACACAAGCGATGGCCTTCTCTTCCTCACACAAGCCCTTCTCTGCCTCACAAACTCGTCATTGAAGCCCTTCGTTCAGAAATCTTCAAGCTCATCGTTCACTTCGTTTTCGTTTTCTTCCTCATCGTTCACTTCGTTCTCTTCCTCATCTTTCACGTTGGTACTCGTTTTCTTCCACATTGAAGCCATTCGTTCAGAAATCTTCAAGCTCCTCGTTCACTTCGTTCTCTTCCTCATCGTTCACTTCGTTTTCGTTCTCTTCGTTTTTGTTCAGAAATCTTCAAGCTTAATTCGTCCAGAAATCTTCAAGCTCACTTCGTTCAGAATCTTCAAGCTTCGTTCAGAATATTCGCTCACTTCGTTTTCGTTTTCAAATGGTAAGCATCTTGGCTCTCTCTTCCTCTCCCTTCATTTTCGTTTTCTCTGGTTGAAACCCTAAGTTCGTTTTCGTTTTCTCCGCTTGAAACCCTAAGTTTGTTTCGTTGTTAATTTTGATTTTGCCAAGTTTCTAGTTCAGTTTATTCAGTTTTAATCTTTAGGCTTCTTTGCTTCTTGGTAAAATCAATGTGAGCGAATATGTGTTTGTTGAACTTTAGAGTGGATATATTTGCCCTAATTTGGAGTTTGAGATTCTAAGTAACTGAACAATATTTGATCCACTAACGCTGAATTTTTTGTAGGTTTTTGCAGATGGCTGTAACTGTTCCTGTTAGCGCTGATTATTCCATCAGAAGATCTGGTTTAAAGGTTTGATATTTCTTCGTATTTTTTATCTGCCTCCACTTATGAAATTTAGTTATATGAATGTTCTACTGGTTTTGTTATATTAAATTTATAGACCTAAACTATCTGAATTATCTTCTCTCTTTTTTTGTTTTCTTTTCATTATGTTAGAAAACTCTTGCAGTGAATGAAAGGGAACTTTGTAAATATTTTGAACCTGGGAACCATGTTAGAGTTGTCTCTGGTGTTCAAGAGGGCGCTACTGGCATGGTTGTGAAAGTGGAGCAGCATGTCCTGATCTTAATGATCTTAATGTCTGATACTACAAAGGAGGATGTCAGTTTTATTATCCCTTAATAGACTTGCTTAAAAGACTTCTGATTTTTTAAGTACATTTAGTATAGAAATGACAAAAATATCTTCTCGATAGATCCGTGTGTTTGCAGATGATGTTGTAGAGAGTTCTGAGGTAACCACTGGAGTTACGAAAATTGGGGACTATGAACTTCGTGATCTTGTATTGCTAGAGTAAGAATTTTTATTTGGCTCGAGATTAAGCATAGCATATTGCCTTTGCGTGCTATGGTTCAAACTTTCCTCACTTAAATTTAACTTGGTGCAGTAGTTTATGTTCCTTCTGCCAACCTCCTACCTTAGCAAAAAATTATTCCTTTGTTGCCGTCATGAGGCAGTTTATATTTGATGCCTTGATGGGGATGGATCCTTTGATAACAGGCACCTGATGTACCTACCAGATCATACCAATACTTGGTGTCTATCATTTTAGATAATCTAGACTGCTAAGGCACACCTAGGAGGCTGCAATTGATTGGGTCAGGCACAATCAATACATTTTCTCACTTATAGAAAATGTTATTGCCAGGTGGTTCAATCTCTGCTTCAGCTGGGACGGGGTTTCACTACTCATGTCATCACCATTGCAATTGGAGAAGTATGCCACAGTTTCTTCTAGCAATCTGTATTAAATTACTGATCTTTCTGTTCTATTAGTTTAATGTCTGTCATATGCTAGTGGTAAAGAGGAAATCTATGAGAGAAAAGGCTAGGTTACCAAAATCACAAAAAGGCCAGGTTGGTGAAAATGCACTGGTAAGAATAGATACTTAAGATTAGCAATTTGTATTATTATGTCGTCAAGATTTCAAAATGCTTGATACTTATTTGGATTTCAAATGCTTGATACTTAAGATTAACCTTTTTCAGGTTAACATGATAGGACGTGATGGCATTCAAGGACCTGTATATGTGGGAACTGGATGTGTTTTCAATAAAGCTGGGAGGTTGTGAGCAGTATACATAAAGCTGGGAGGTATGTTCCCACTTTTTTCTTAATTTAGCTATTGTTTTTAAATTCTTATTCTACAATGGGTGAGTTGGTTGTTTTGAATTCAATTACTTTAAACATTGTGTATATATGGAGTTAAACATTATGCCCTGTCAAGGATAACTTTCAAGCTTATGTTTGTGATGTATTGGATTGTGGGTAGCTATTTTCTCAGTAGCTTTGTAGCTTTGTATCATACAAACACCTTCCATATATTTAAATGTATTTGGATATTACTATTCATATGCATTCATTTCATGCAGGACGATATCCAACTCACGGCTAAAATGGGATTAGATGTCTATCGATTTTCCATTTCATGGTCAAAACTTATTCCAGGTATAAAACTAATATCTAAAATAGTGTCAAAAGCTGACTTTACTTGACATTCAATTTGATTTTGGGGCCATAAGTCAAATTCAAGAGCATCTATATATTTATAACTTCTTACATCAGACTAATATTATTTGTTAGTCTGACCTTGGTCTTATTTCTTACCAGATGAAAAAGGGACATAATCTGAATTGAGAAGGTAACTTTAGTAACGAAAGCATATAGTACAGAAACTGTCATTAGTGTGGTTTTAAGTGTAAAAATGGCCAAGTTGTGTAAAAATGGTTTTAAGGTAACTTCTATTTGCATTTGTTTTTCTTCTTTTTTCAGCTCCAAGTTGTGTTCACACTTTAATCTCCTTTACCTGTCGCTTAAAGAGAAGCAGTAAGAAAGTGTTAATAGAAGATTGATATAAGTTTGCTGGTGCGTGTTTTCAGTTATAGGTATTTTTCTACCTTTATTTTGAGTTTTTCTATTATAGTTATTCTGTTAAACATTTATTTTCTGATTCAGAGCTTATGTTGAGTGTATTTGTTGCTAATTATTTAGTCAAAATGAAAATTACTTGCTGTCTTTCAATAGCAGATTAGGAAAGAGGGATTAAGCTGTTTTATCCTTATCCATTGTAAATTGCTGATTACAGATGTTCACTTTAGCTCTGCATTACCTCATTTTAGTGATTTTTCCCTACTTTTTTGTGCAGTGCATCAGATATTCATACAACACCTAAACATGTATTGCTAAACAGATTAACGCAAATAAGTTTCTGCGCAGGTTTCTGAAAAGAAGGCTCGGGCATGGTGGGCTGCAAAAGGAAATATCCCATATTTTGAGACATCTGCCAAAGAAGGTATATTGAAGAAGCATTCCAATGCATAGCAAAGAATGCCCTGAAAAGTGGGGGAGCATACACTGGCCCTATTGGTGTTCTAGTTTGTAGTAACCATGTTTTCTCTTTGAAATCAGAAGATGTATATAAGATCAATGTTTAGTTGTGGAGACAAACCATTTGCTATATTATAATAAAAATACTTATTGTGGGTGTACATTTGCTATATATAAGATCAATGTCTAATTCTATTGTGTTGAGAACAATTATTAGTCAAACCACAAAAGAAGTGGCACCATCAAATCCTTTTGTAGCTTGGTCATTACTCATTACTATATATAATCCTTAGGTATCCTTTGGTATAATGGAATTTAAAGTATGTTAGGAAAGAGATCATTTGAACAATTGTTATTTTGTAAGATATATATGTGTTGATGACTGGAATTATCGCTGTATATAACAGGTTAATAATATGTCGGTATGGATAAAAACAAAAAAAATATTAAAAAATATTAATACATTTAGTATCGGTTATACAGAAAAAACGATACTAAATGTACTTACTTAGGTACATTTAGTATCAGTGTTTCTGTATAACCGATACTAAATGTACCTTAGTAATACATATAGTATCGGTTATACAGAAACACCGATACTAAATGTACCTTAGTAATACATATAGTATCGGTTATACAGAAAAAACGATACTAAATGTATTTACTTAGGTACATTTAGTATCAGTGTTTCTGTATAACCGATACTAAATGTACCTTAGTAATACATTTAGTATCGGTTATACAGAAACACCGATACTAAATGTGCCTTAGTAATACATATAGTATCGGGTGTTTATGTACAACCGATACTAAATGTACCCTAACAGTACCTTAGTAGTACATTTAGTATCGGGTAAAAAACCGATACTAAATGATCGAACATTTAGTATCGGTCGATTTAGTATCGGTTCCACAACCGATACTAAATGTGCAAAACAACCGATACTAAATGTCAAATCTGCACTAGTGCACATGGAATCAAACTCAAATCCACTAATAGTCTTTCATTCATAGTATTAAAATTTTACAACTTAATCATAAATTATTAAGGTAAAAATTCAAAGCAAATAAATTTTTTACAACTTAATTACAAAACTATTATGACCTAATATGTGTTGGTTTGGGTTCGCGGATTTGATTTTTAAAATCCGTTGCCCGAACCAAACAACTACGGGTTGATTTGGATTTGTTTGATTTTGACCCGAACACAAAAAATATCCGAACCAAACTTATTGGTTTGGATTGGATTGCGGGTTGGTTTGGATTTGCCTGAACCACTGAACACCCCTAGATGCATATTTCATTTTTGACTATCCTAATGAATAAACCATATTATGTATGTTACATAAATTAACGATGCAAATATAAAGTATTTTTCTGATCTTGATCAAGTCAGATCGCAAGTCAGTTGTTATCTACATATGGTGACATTGAAATATCTTTTTGATCTACAAAGCAACCTGTGGTTCTTGCTTCTTCATTTATGCCCAAATACCAACAATTCAAGGAAGATGTTTTGAAGATAATACCGACTACAAAGCTCCATTAAAAGAGGATACATCACAAACGACATCGGAGTAGGTTGATCCATATGCACTCAGGGAGAAACTCCAGACGTTGAAATTGATATTCTGAAGTGACGCTTCGTTCAGGGGAGAAAAGCTGCACTCTTTTTTCCTTTGCCATGGTTTTGTCTCACTGGGTTTTCTTGGAAAGGTTTTTAACGAGGCAGTTCCCACTGGCAGAATATTGTACTCTTTTTTCCTTCACTAGATTTTTGTCCCACTGGGTTTTTTCTAGTAAGGTTTTAATGAGGCATATCCTTGGTGGACATCCAAGGGAGAGTGTTATGAATAATTAGTTTAGTGGATGTCCATATTCCTAATCTTCCATTTTCACTAGCCTATTATTGAGGGATTATTAGTAGATCTTAATGTTGATCATTCACTTACCTTTTGTGTCCTATAAATAGGACTCATATGTTAGTGTAAATGTATACTTGTGATGAGCATAATAGAAAGACTCTCTCATTCTCTCTTCTTCATTTCTATTCTCTTATATGATGTCTCATATTTGTTCTTACTCAAGTGTCTTATATTTGTTCTTACTCAAATAAAGGTTAATTTCATATCAGAGGAGAATATGCATTATAATTGTTATATCTACTCTACTATAATAATCTATCTATCTACTCTACTATAATAAATCTAGCAAATTGACATTTTTAGTTATTCTACTAGCGTGCCACGTGTCCATTTTCTTGGACATTTTGGACATTTTTCCACTAAAAGACAAATAATTCCACCTTTTTAAAACTTTTTACTTTTTCTCTTACACACTTTCTCATAATATCTCTTCTCTCCTTTCTTTCTCTTTCTCTTCATCCATATCATTTACTTTTATTTTATTCCACTTCAAACATATCTATCTAATACTAATCTAATCTAATCTAATCTCCAATACCAATCTAATACTATAGTATAATCAATTTATATGTTAGCAAAATGTCAAAAATAGTCCATTTACATAATTTCTAAGTGTCTAAAACCAATGATAAAAATGTAATTTATCTAATCTTATCCAATACTAATATAATCTATCTAATATCTAATCTAATACTAATAGAATAAAACAATATGTTAGCAAATTGACATTTTTAGACATTTCATCACTTGCGCACCACGTGCCCTTTAATTTTTTTGGCATTTTTTTTCATTTTGCCGCTAAAAAACAAAAACCAGCAACTTTTGGCAGAAAAGCAGACAAAAAAATTGCACAAAAGCTGAGAAAAAAAACTGACAACAGCTACAAAAAAAGCAGCAAAAGCTGCCTGCTCCACGCTGACGCGCACAGTCAGATTTTTTTTTAAAAAAAATATTTTTGTTATTTTTTTTGTAAAGTACCAGTAATTACATAAAATTAATATTAAGTTATGTAGAATTTACTTTTTACTATTTACTATAATATACTCAAACTACTAAAACCAATTAATTTAACCACTACCAATTGTCAAAAAAGCGATACCTATAGCAAAAATTCCAAAATTATATTTTCTAAAAAATCAATAATTAAATCTCACTTACTTTTTTTTTGTAAGCCGCACGGAGCGACAACGAGAACGCCAAAGGGAGTAGCAACGGGAGCGCCAACGAGAGCGCCAACGGGGGTGCGTATTTTATATTAAATTTTATTTTCATTTTTCCTCATTTTTACTCCATTATTTATATTATAAGTAAATACCGACTTTTTTAAAACTTTTTGCAACAAAATTTTTAATAAATTTGAAATATCACCTTTTATCGAGTTTTTCCTTTTTCTTTTATTATATTTTGCAACTTTCAACGTATTTATAATTTCATAATAAATTATAACAATTACAGGAACACCCGTGTGTATTCACGGGTAAAATACTAGTTAAAAAAGAAGTTAAAGCTAAAAGGAGGATAAAATATTTCTACATGCCATTGTTAGAAAAAGCTAAAATACTTGAAGGTGATCATGACATCACTAAGGAACCCCACAGGCCTAAACTTAGCCTCAACCTGTTACAACCATAGTCAAATCAATTGTAATGTTTGGTAAACAGAAAGAAAACTAAACAAGACATAAAAAGAGGAATACATTTTTATTCCACTCAAATATAGAATAAAACATCCATTGCTAAACTAAACGCTACCTATGTTCTGTTATATTGGGTGTTGTCTATATATCCAAATGGTGTTACTTGACTCAAACGGCATTGAAATTTGGTTCATGCTTTAATAGCTAGCTAGTGGGGTTCATTCAAATCATGCACATAAGTAAAATCGTCTTATCCTTCCTCCAATTCTCTTATGTGCAAAATCGTTCCTATCTAGCCTAGGAGTTTATAGTGATCTATACATCCACATACATAATATATGAGAGTGTATCGACTCAAACTTCTTATTTATTAAGAAATGAGAATTTTTAATTATAAGATTTCGTATGATTGTTTCTTCTTTGTTTAAAAATCATATGAGATCTTATAATTAATAACAGTATTAGCTGAAACGTTAATTTTAATCTAAGTTTTATAGTTAATATTTGTATTTTTCACAATAAGTAAAAGAGTTCTTACCTGATACGTTCTTTTTAATACGCTCCTCTAGACTTTTTAATAAGCAAAAAACATTTTTTAAGTCCATTAAATAACTTTTATAGTACTAGATACATTTATTTTTTCAATAAACCTATAAAGTATTTTTTTTCGTATAAATAGCTCCAAGTATATAGCAAAGCATATTATATAGCAAAGCATATAATTGGATGGCTGAAAAAAATCGAAGATCCTAAAGTTAAGGTTGGCAGTCAGACACTAATTAGTTATTGGTCTGCCACTACTTATTCAGCAACACATATATAATTGTGACAACCAATCTTATACTTGCACACAAAAATCTTTGTAATTTCATAAGGGCAATAATCTAAAAATGATAATCTTAATGTATCTTTTATTTTATTGTGATTTGAGTAATGACCTGTAACATCTAGATGCTCACAAGGTTCATGTTGAAAATGAAGTTGCGTAAAATAAAATTAAACTACCTTGATAATGAAAAGGGTCGTGCCAATAGGTGATTCAAAGTAATCCTCTAAATTAGAACTATGACAGATACCACAATTTCAATATTATTATAACTACCTTGATTTGATTGACCTCTCAAAGATTGTTCCTTGCAATTGTTATACTTGGATCCCAATTAATTTTTCATCATTAAGGCCCCACTTTATTTATTCCATTGTGCTTAAGTAAACGCAATCGAATGATTCCTCTACATCTAAAACTAGCTGGATCCCTGGTCCGCGCGTAAGTGGTTGATACTTGGGCTCTTTAACTATTTGGTCATGAGTTCGATCCCTCGCCGGTGTGTATGGAAAAATACCTGGTGGAAGGTCAACCCCTTAAATGGATCTTAGTACTTCGTGGAATTAATTTCTGCAGTTGCGCTCGCAGGGGATACCTTGGTTTTAAAAAAAAAAGATAGTTGAATTTTTTGACTGCAACTTTTTTATAGGTCATTGAAAAATTAAGAACGTTGAATAGAGAAAAGAAAAGGTAGTAAATTTTAATAACATATGATAAGAGCTACAAAATTAGGTAGTGATACTTTGGAAATGACAAGTCAAAGGTTAGTATTAAAGAAAAAATGGATAATGATATACTCCTCTAGTCTCTATTATAAGAAAATTTTACAACTTTAGGTTCATTAAACTTAAAACTGCAAATTTTTCTTAAGATGAGTATTGGAGTAGTAAGAGTTTAAAACTTAGGCACAAGAGGGTAAAATTTTACATCGACATACTAAAATGTATTAGTTGAGTGAAAATAACTTGTTCCTATAAGGAAAAGAAGTGAAGAATCTTGATTTAAATAGATTTGGAACCAAGGAGTAAAGCTCTTATTAATTAGTCGAATTAGAGATTAGTCTCATATGGCGAACTAAAGAACTCTAGCTAGTGAGGACATTCTAGCTAGTGAGGACACTCTAGTGGATCCAAATCAGCATAAGAGACTAATAAGAACAAGTTCTCGATTCGATTTCTTATACATTGACATCAACACACCCTTAAAAAATAGTTTGCACTCAAACTTTTAATTTTGCACTAAGTCCACACCACACCACACCCACACAATCACTAACATCAATTCTTCTCTCCCATGTGCATAGAAGACAATTATGAGTTGTGTAATTTATTTATTTAAATATATTAAAGTTTTATTTTTATTATTTTTAGTGATGCATGATTTTAATTTTTTTTTTGACCCAATGACCCTGGGTGCTTGATTCGCCACTGAGAATCTGAGCTGAATGCTAGTTTAAAATTGGTTAACAATGATAATATGGAGGAATGATCATGACGCCCTTTAAACTCAATGATAGACGTGTTAAATCAAATACCCAAGAGAACTTGGATGAGTTGGTTAGGGTCTCTTCCAGCTTAACCAAAGTCATGGATTCGAATCCAGCCTTGGGCATGCAGCAGTGTTAAATCTCTTGGGGGAGAGCTTTGCCACCCATTGTGGTCATATCCGGCTCGAGGGATTAATCTCTACAGTTACGCGCAGAAGATATCCGATTTATACATAAGAAAAAATTCTTAAATCAAACAACATGACCTAACTACATAAGTAAGAAAACTTCTAGTTGGAATTGGATAGCTTGTGTTTCTGAAAAAGCAATATCTTCACGTCACTTTGGTTTAAGGGATAAGAATGTATGCTTCATAAATTAGCAACTATATACACCATACTTATACCATGCTACTGTTTGTATTTTTTGTAGTTTGTACTTTTAGACAGTTAGAGTAGCAATTTTATGAGCCAATATATTGCTGAGGTGGATATTTGTTGTCTTATCTATCTGGATATGAATTAGACAAGTAGCCATGCATGTATATATGTGATGATCAATGGATTTGGTTTCATTGGTGACTATAGGTAGCTGATGTTTTTTTTTGTTCTAATCCAAAATATTGTCAAAATCAACATGAACAACTATGGATAGGATATGTGGGTCCATGTTATTTATGATCCAGTTGGGTATGTTTAGGCCCATTGCCTTTGCCACCTTCATAATCTATCTCCTACCTCTTTTCGCTTTCATTTCCTTTCCCATTGCTGAAAGCCAGATGTGACCAATATTCACATGGATATCTAGAAAAATATCAGATGAATGACAATTTTTTTTTTTTGTAATAATTAAGTAAAATTACTTTAAAGATCATTATTTCAATTTAAAGTTGTATTTATCTTTTTTTAAGCTAGTCTTTTAAGTATTAAAGTGTTAACTTGTATCACCTTAGTCTATTAAATATTAAAAAATGTCAATTGAAGATATATGAAAATGATTGAAAAGTCCAACGGTATTAACATTTTCTCAGAAGATAAACTTAAAAGAAAAGAAAGATAAATAACTAATTTAAAAGTTTTAAGTTAAAATTAAAAACTTTTGTTGTAGTTTTACCTGATAAATACCATTCAAATATTAAATTAATATATGCTTAGAAATGGTAATATATACAATATAATAATTTGATTATATATAATAAAGGGTAGTGGGGGCAATTGCCCCTCCTTCCTTCCTTTCACTGATCATGCATGAAACTTGTAAATTGTAATGAAAAGATATATATAATATGTGAGTCTTACTAATTCAAAGTTCAGTAGGAGGTAAGTAGTTCAATCTTAAACCAGGGATATCGAACTTGAGTACTAATTGCATCCATCTTTTTAGATTGAGATAGTAACACTCACATAAACCTGGGATTCGAATTTAAATTATATGATTATAATAGTTTAATAACCTCCGTCAAAAAATGTTTAATAATCTTATATATATATATATATATATATATATATATATATATATATATATATATATATTAAAGAGAAGTTTTGCCCTGTATTTCGGACCAAAGAAATTTCATATAGCACCCTTAATGAATTTGACTTATTAAAATAAAATAAAATAGCACCCTTAAAACTATATAATTTTTCTCCCAATTCATCAATTAATCATTTACATGACTTTACTACATTAATTATATTAAATACCAATATGCCTACAAATCAAATATATTAAATTTTACTTTTGCATCTCGACGAGAAAAACTATTTGTTATCAATATATTTTATTTGTACTTTTCCTTTATAAGTATCTTTATGAATATTTTGTTTTGAGTGAAGATAAAGAATGTTATATTTTTGGGTATAATTTCATTATGTTTGATATAATTATTTTCACCACTTGATTACTCTCGTTTTCTGAATTTTAAGAGAATTAAAACAACTAACTATATTTGTCACAATGTATTTTGTTTTTAAAAAGAACTGTATTTCAAAAATGGACAAAAACGAAGAGATCATGTGAATATATAGATATCTTTAATACAAATATATCATAATACCAATAATCTAATCACCCAAAAACCTTAAATGATTAGGTATCTAAATAAAACCACACATTAATTGAAATTTCAAATAAATAAATAAAAGTATTAACATTTTGAATTTTGTATTTTTATTAAATTATAGGGTTAAATGCACAGGAAGCAATCCCCATTTCCTATATGTACACACCACTCATTTTTTAATATTAGTACTTAACAAAAACACTCGATCTCTCAACTCAACATTTCGGTTTTTTTTTACAAAGGGTATATGTTTGGTGCAACAAAGGGGGTGATTTTAATGCAGGGGAGGGGGAAGAGAGAGAAGGAGAGGTATTTTAAATAAGTTTGTGTTTGATTTGACGAGGGGAAGGGATAGATTTTAATGGAGGGAAATTGTAAGATAACAATTTTCACCCTTGAAATATTTAAGGTCTCATTAAAATAATCCAGCTCCCCTCCCCTTCAAAAAATTATACCAAGCAACCAAACTTTAAAATAATCCATCCTAATCCCTTCCCTTAATTTTCCTCCAACCAAACAGACCCTAAGTGAGTGCCACTAATTACTTTATATAATCACTTTTCAAAAACTTTATTGATTTGTTTTAATAAGAACTTCAATGTGGGCTGAATCATCTTGAATAGTACCTTCCTAAGTCTCTCCTCCTAATACACACTACATTTACCTTTTTTGTTTGAGTTCTACTCACCTTCTATGAAATTAAAGTTGTTGAGTATACTCACTATCATTTGCAAGCAAGCCTTGTGCTTGAGAGGCTTGGAGATTACCATTTAACTAGTTTTAATTACACAACTAGCATGATAATCTCATATTTATTAATTATTTGATGATTTGGATAGAAATAGTCAAATTTCCGCACCAACATATACTTCATAAATTGAAATGCTTATTAAATTTATTTTGATCAAAAATTGCCCAAAAAAAAAATAGGAGGATCAAAATTGCACATTGAGTAAAATAGGAGGACCAAAATTGCATTTAAGCCTAAAAAAATTAAAAAATATATGGAGATTTTTTAGATGGGTATTTTTAGCAATTGAAAAATCTGAAGGTTTCTCATAGTGAATGAAGTCACCATCAATATTTAACAATATGGAAAAAATTGAAAAATTTCCATTGAAAAAGAAAATAGATCTTGAAAACTAGATTTTGTGTTTGGAAATCACCCAAAGTGGATCAGGTCTAGCCACCGATAGTTTAATTTGGGGTTAAGAAAAATGTGATTTAAAAAATAAAATAAAGAGAAGAAGTATAGATATAATTTGGTTTTTGTTCAACTTAAATTAAATTTATTTAAGTGGTGAAAATAGTAAAAAAAAAGTGGGCTCAAACTCATGTCCAACAGGGGCCATAAGTTAAAAATTTAATAAAAGACATGGAGATTTTTAATTGAGTATTTGTAACAACTGAAAAACTCGTAGAACTCTCATAGTCAATGAAAACGCCGTCAATATTTAACTAGTATGTCAAAAATTTAAATATTTATTTGAAAGAGAAATTCTATCTTGAAAGCAAGATTATGGTTCGAGAATAACCAAAACTAGATTTAGCGCAGTTTATTAATATTTTAGATTTAAATTTTATAAAAGAATCTTTACAATGCGATTTTAGAGAGAGAGAGAGAGAGAGAGAGAGAGAGAGAGAGAGAGAGAGAAAAGAAGTACAAATATAAATTAGTTTGTAACATAAATTATTTTTTTACGTGATGAAAATAAAAAAAATTCGACTAGAATCTATAACCCAAGTGAGAACTATAAATAAAAGAAATGAAGATTTTAACAAAAACAATTGATAGATAAACAAAGCAAAACAAAAAAGAAAAACAACAATAAGAAAAAAAGAAAAAAAATTGGCGGGATAATTAATATGATGTCATACTATCCATGTATTATATATAGAGATCTATTTTTTAATCAAGAAAAATGCTAAACGACATTACTAAAGCTTCATAATTTGTTTGTTGTTCCCTTTTTAATCAGTTTTTTTTAATCTTACGAAAGATGGATGAAACTACACAACATGCAAGATGGGTACTCAAACCAACATCTATGCCCCGACAAAAGTTCCACCATAAAAATGGTTTTTTGCCACAATTTTATATATGTTCCATGCTAGCTTGATGCTTTATGTTGAAGCTTTCCAATTCCCTGACTGAATACTGAAAAGCCCTTGGTGGTGGTCCCTTCATTTGTTCAACTTTTGTCTATATTAATTTACCCACTTATCAATACAACAATTTCTCTGTAAGAAATTTTTTTAAGGTGTGTTTGGATTAAGAATTTGGTAATGTAATTTTCATAGGATAATTAAAAGAATTTAATTTATATATACATACGGTGAACAGGCTTTTATAATCACAACCAACAACAATTCATAAATTGGTTGACATATAAGGTAGTTAACAATTGACTAACTTGTTATTAATGACGTGTCAACTTGGAATTGGTAGATAATGTAAAACACTTAAACACCTATTGTGTATATAAATTAAATCCTAATTAAAATGCTTCAAATGAAATTATCTTTTTTTTTGTATAAAAAATATAAAGAATTTTCAAAATGAAAGAATTTTAGTGGGATATTTGATCAAGATGAAATTTAGGAAATTTGAAATAGCACTTAACAGTGAAGAATTTGAAATAGCACTTATAAACCAATTGTTAAGTTCTTGATTACTTCCTCCTCCATGTTGGCATATAAGCCTAGTTGCTTACCAATCTCTCACATTTTCGTTGCTTATTGGAAATCACCCCGAGTTCTCTTGAGAACTGATATACATGACGATGTCTTTTCCTTTTCTTTTTTGTACTTGCCTTCTTTTCTTTTACGACTAAGATCATGTCGACTGAGTCCATAGATTGAGAATCGCTCTTCCACTCCTCATTCACGTGAGACACCTTCCGAAAGGAGTTTTCTTATTGCTTTTATTTCTTGAAAAGATTTTTTTGCCACATCCAAGCATGAACAACTTGCTAACTAATTAAATCATTTTTTCAATCTCATGTATCAATAATTCAACATGGACATTCATAATCTTTTTCCAAAATCAAAATTCAACCACACGAAATTGTATTCCACTTATTGAATATTTGTCAATTGTATTGAAACAGCTATATAGCATGTGGAAAACGGAATCTTGTCTCTGATTTTTTAACCTCACATGCCTTGCTTTAAACACAATTGAAAGGCTACCACATATATGATGTACAATTGGAGAGGAAGCTAGCATGCTTATTTTATAATTTTTGGGTCAATGATAATAATTTTTAAACTTGGAACTTATTAATAAAACTGATGCTTTGGTATCAATCAATTATTATACAAATGGATATCATTTGTCTCACCCCTTATCCAATCACATATACAAAATATCTACAGCTTCTCAAAGGACGTGGGTCCCCCACAAGTAGGCATAGAATAGAATAGAATTATTTACATGCATGCATATATGATATATCTAAATGTTGTTTAGTTTCAAAAGTTTTGCTTTGGTGAGTAATAAGGACTAGGGAGAATTTGACCGTTATATTATTATAATAATAATAATGGTCGATGCCTTGTACTTCTTAGTTCTTACTATACGTGCGCATAATAATCAATCGGGGTTGTTGATGAAAAAATTGAAAATAATGTCAAATTATTGAGTATTTTATAAAAGAAAACAGGGATACGTCTCTAAATTAAAAGTTTGCTCAACATTGATATGTATAGCGAAATAAATTCATGAACAAAAAATTATTATACGGATTGAGTTGACACACAACCAAAAAAAACCTTATTTCTAACGTTCTTTTACCGACAGACCATTACCCTGTCAGTAATAGGATAGTTACCCACAGATCTGGCCATCGTCGTTGATACTAAGAAAGGGAATCTAAAAAGTAAGTGGGATTTTAAAATCTGTACCAATGGGAGTTCTGATGGATTTGGCCGTCCGTATGGATTTTTTTGTTACAGTTTTCGACAAGACAGTCCGTCGGTAATAACCCGACGACTTTGCCCGTCAGAAACTTCCATTAGAACTAAAATTTTGCAACTCAAACTATTCCCTCTGTTCTCTCTTCTTTCTCCCTCACTTCTTCTCTTTTTTCCCTCGCATCCTATTTTGCCTCCACCCCCACGCCATCACCTCCTCTCTCTCTCTCTCTACCCTTCTCTCTCTCTCCCTCCCTCTATTCTTTCGCTCACATCCCATTTCGCCTCTACCACCACATGTCGCCTCCTCTCTCTCCATTGTAGCATCCTCTCTCTCCACCGTCCCCATTGTCTCCGTCTCTATCTCTATCCATCTCACTCTCTCTGCTCAAGGTTAATTCTCTATTTTTTGTTTTTACAGTTTATGATAATTAGATTTTAATTAGTTTAGATTTCGTTTTTTAGATGATGGATTAAGTTTATGAAATGTTGAAATAGAAATATTGTATATTGTGGATGTTGTTTTGAGGAGTTGAAATGTGGATTTGAAATTGTAGAGGATTGATGTTGTTGTTAATTGTGTTAATTGAAATTGTGTTAAATTATTGTTAGGAATATTAATTGAAATTGTGTTAAATTGTTTTTTTGGTATAACCAATGTTAGTAGGGGAGGGCTAGTTTCTCGGCTTTGAACCCGAGACCTCCTGCTTGCACTCATTTGGTGCACTCCTTCGGTATCATTTAGCTCGCCAAATGAGCTCGTGGTGAATGTGCCATTTGATAAGCGCCAGTATGACAATCATGATGAACTTCCGAATGAAGAAGCACATAGATTTTATAATTTGTTAAGAGAGACAAACAAACTGTTGTTTGAAGACTCACCATAGTCAAAGTTATCTATGTGTGTGAAGCTTTTAGCTCTCAAGTCCACGGATAATATTTCTGAGTTGGGTTTAAATTATATGACAGAGTTAATGTTGGAAACGACACATATAAAGGATAATTTGCCAGAAATCTATTATGAGGCTGAGATGTTAGTGTCGAAATTGCTATTGGAATTTAAGACTGATTGTTGTGTGGTGGCACATGTTGTTTTATGACAACGAATTTGGTAAAAACGATGGTGCGCTACTTGAATGCAAATTATGTGGAAAGCCAATGTATCATGTTCGTAAAGCAGGAAAACGTAATTATAAACCCATCCCTCTGTTTTATTTGCCAATAGTTCTAAGGTTGCAAAGAATCTTTACATCAACTCAACTTTCGGGGGATATTTACGCCACCCATCTAACGGTGAAGCGTGGAAACACTTTGATTTGCATTCTGATTTTGCCTCAGACCCACAAAATGTTCGGCTTGGCATATGATCTGATGGATTTACTCCATATATCCATGCATCAATGACATCCTATTCTTGTTTGCCGATTATTGTTACCCTTTACAATCTTCCTCTTGAGATGTGCATGACTATACCGTATATGTTTTTAACTTGTCTGACACCTGACCCATCCAATCCAAAAGCAAGCATTGATATCTATTTGGAACCTCTAATTGATGATCTCAAGGGATTGTGGAAAGGTGTTTTGACATGTGGTGCAACACAAAAGTAGAATTTTATGACCAGAGCAGCATTGATGTGGAAAATTAATGACTTCCCTACTTATGGTATGTTGTCTGGTTAGAGGACTCATGGTAAACTGACATGTGCCCACTAGAAGGAACACACAAAGGCATTTACGCTGAAATACGGGGGAAAGATTTATTGGTTTCAGTCGTATCGTAGATTCTTATCGCAAGATCATGTGTTAAGAAATAACAAGAAAAAGCCTTCAAGAAAAGGGTAGTGGAAGAAGATGGACCACAACCTTTATTGACATTAGGTGAAATTTGGAGCAGAATTATGGATTTTCCATAAGCCAGAGATGTAGGTACGCTTTCCCAATTGGATGGTTATGGACAGGTGCATAACTGAACAAAAATAAATGTATTTTAGAATCTCCCATATGAATTGAAAAGATGATCAATTGAAATGCAATCTCAATGTTATGCATATTGAGAAGAATTTCTTTGATAACATATTTAACATTGTGATGAATATTAAAGATAGAAACTAAAGACAATAATAAGACTAGAATGAATTCTTCTCTTTACCGTAGCAAAAGTCGATCCAATATGAATTTGAAGCCAATGGCTAATGGCAAGTGAATCTCTGTCGCTAAATCCATCGGAAACATGTGTTACTCAAGGCTTTTTGGCTGTTATAGACAGATTTGGCCATCGATAATAGCCTGTTTTTTTGTAGTGAAGTGATCATAGGTTTCTTCCATAAATAAAAAATCTAGTAATGAAAATCTAACTGTAGCAACAAAGTGAGAAAAAGATATTCATCTTTTACACTAGTGTAAATTAGGGTTTATAAGTAAAAATAAATTTCTTAAGTTAGTAGTAGTCGCAATTTAGATTCTCCGGTAGTAAAATGTAAAGACTTTTTAAGTTAACTATACAATCAACATAAACATCACATTTTAAATCAGTTATTGATAGTTGATCCCAAGAGTGCTTTAAAAGTTGATATTGCCTTTTTGCAAAGGTATTTTAACATGATTATACAAACATGTCGATCTAAAAATCACCATTTCTAAATTGGTTTTCCTAATGACCGACTTAAATGTGCCTTTTAAATGTTTTTAACTCTCCAGCCGTCGATATTTAAACGAATATAATGGTTTAGGGAATTGAGATTTGGATTACCGACATAAATAAAGGTTACTAGGTTAACAAGTGGTCTTCAACAAGTTATTATCTGACCGTTTCAATTAGGGACGACCTGTGTCCATCGGTACCATAAAGTTGACTGTCGGTAAATTTCTTTTAGGTCGCCTTCCTTTCACTCTTCTCTCATTTCAGATCCCTCACCATTCTCTCTCTCTCTCCCCCCTCTCTCTCCACCACACCATCATCGTTTAGCCGTTGTTGTCCTTCAGCTGTCCTTCCTCACAACTAATCCTCATTTCCTCGCGGTTCCTCCTCTACAGCTCAAGGACACCATACACTCTCTTGTATCATTGTTTAGAATTTAGGGATTCCACTGTCATTGATTAGTAACTAGGGATTTAGGGACTCCACTGTTCACATTAGTGATTAGATGTTAAAATATAGCATTGTATTTTAGGGATTTTATTCGATTTAAAATCCAATAATATAGTATTGAAAATATTGTATTAGGATTTAAAATATAGTGTTGCATTTTAGGATTTAATGTTAAAAAAGCTTTTTTACTAGGATTTAATGTTGAAACAACATTGTATTAAGATTTATCAGTGTTAAATTGACTGTTGTTAATAGAAAAGAGCAGAGATGCTTCCCCTCCCCCTAATATTTGCCTCGTAATGATTTACATTGAGATGATCTCGAGATTAAAACTTCATTACTTCTTGTATAATTGTTAAATTGAGTGTTGTTGATGGAAAATGGTGAGATTGTTGCCCTACACCCCCATATTTGAGTCGTAAAAATCTTCACTTAGATTTTATTGGAAATCAAAGTTAATTTCCTTCAACTAGTGAATTAAGTAGTTACAACTTTATTACTTCTTGTATCGTTGTTATGTTTACTATTGTTTAAGGAAAATGGTGAGATTGCTACCACTCACTCTCATATTTGACTCTTAAAAGATCTTCACCGAGATTCTTTCGAGATAAGTAATTACCTAAAACTATGCATTAGTTTAACATGCATGTAGATTTAATTTAATCAACCAAATAGGAGTTGGATATACGATAGGTTGTTTTCAGGGAGAAGGGGTTTGAGATAAAAGTATGTAGATGGGATGGGAGAATTTATCTTGGTCATTGTGGCATATGACTAGTTTGAAATTGAGGACAGGGGGGTTAGATGTTCGTACATTGATTGTGAAGATAGACATTTTTGGAGTGCAGATGAAGTCAATGTTAACTTGTATCAGTTTGGGTTCGTGCCTAATTATTGGATTTAGGTTGACTTAGGGGATTTGATTCGTTTCGCATGTGTTGGAGGTGGTGAAGAATTTGGCTTGATGCTCCTAGGGTGAATGTTTCATTCGATGAGCCTCAGTATGATAACCCTGATGGACTTCTGAATGAGGAAGCAGAAATTTTATAATTTGTTGATAGAGACAAACAAGTTGCTATTTGAAGAGTCCCCACAGTCTAAACTATCAATGTGTGTGAAGATTTTAGTTTGCAGGTCAATGTGTAATATTTCTGAGTTAGGATTCGATTATGTTACTAAATTGTTGTTGGAAGCGTCATTACAAAGTTTCTACAAATCAATTAGATGTGAAATCTAGATTTATACTTCTTGTGTTTGTCGAAGATCTTTTTTGTTAGAACCCCTTCTTTTTATTTGTCAAAAAGTTATTATGAGACTAAGATGTTATTGTCGATGGCTAATATGGACAATGATTTTGGTAAAAAGGCTAAAATGTATTTTTTTCCCTTTAAGTTATTTTAAGGTATCGCTTTGGTCCTTTAAGGTTCTTTACCAGCTTGGTCCTTTATGTTTCAAATTCGTTACACATAAATCTTTTTTGGACATTCTGTCCAAAATAGTTAACAGATCTAGTTGAGCTGGCTGTTAACCTGTGGCGTGGCTTATTGTGTTGGCTTGTACACGTGGGAGAGGCATGGATGATATGAATTTACCTAATATTTTATTTAAAGTTTAAATCATCATCATCCCCATTTCGTCATCTTCTTCCTTAAAACTAAATCCTAAATTTACATTTCATAAACATTAATCACACTTCCTGAACCACCACCCACCATTGTGACACCGCCAACAACACCATGGGTGACGCCACAGTCCTCTCTCATCTCTTTCTAGCTCAATAATCTCCATCTCTCTCTCTCCCTCTCTCTCTCTCCCCCTCTCTCTCCCTCCCTCCCTCACCACATCCCACGAAAAGATGCCCTCTTTCATCTCTTTCTAGGTCAATGATCTCTCTCTCTCTCTCCCCCTCTCTCTCTCTCTCTCTCTCGCTCCCTCCCTCCCTCCCTCCCTCACCATATTTGAGTTTCTGTAAAACACCTAATGTGTCATTTGGGTCCTATAAGTTTTTGTTTAGTTTCATTTCGGTCATTTTAGTTTTTTTAACATTTTCACTTTTGGTCATTCTCATTATTTCTTATAGTTGTTCATTCTGGTTATCTTCTGCTAAAACACCTCACTCTCCTCTAAGTTTCTCCCTAAACGATGACTTCTTTTTCCGTTTTTTCGTTCGTTCTCCTCCCCTCCTTCCTCTTATTCTTAAAATTGGAGCTACAAGTCTACAACACACATTCAACACGAGCTATTTCCAGATCTAGAAATGGTGTTGAAAATCAGGGTGTAGTTTTAAGGAAGAAGATGATGATTTAAATTGTAAAGGACTAAATTGAAATTTAAAGGACCGAAAAGTGCATTTTTTTGCCTCGTAAAATCATATAATAAATCAAAGGGTAAAAGTCATCTAGGGTACTAATCATCAACATAATTGACACATCAACATTGCTCTGTTAACTCAAATGGACGAAATATCGAAAAAAGAATTTGTGTAACGAATTTGAAACATAGAAGACCAAACTAGAAAAAATAATATCAAAAGACCAAAACGAAACTTTAAAATAACTTAATTGACCAAAAATACATTTTAATCTAATAAAAATGATGGTGCACTAAATGAGTGCAAGTTTTGTGGAGCGCCAATGTATCAAATTCGTAAATCTCGGAAAACGATGGTGGCCGAGATACCAAATTTTTACATTCCTAAATGGGACTAAAATTGACAGCCTAGTGGCATCGCAAAGAGGTGCTCCCCTACATAGCTACCAATTTTTAGAGTAATATTATTTAGCCAAACTTTTCCAACCAAAAATAGACAAAAACCACATTACAATACTAATTAACCAAGTTTTTTAAGCAAATAACCAAATCAACTTTTTCACAGTTTTCTAGGCCATTGATTATAAACTATAAAAAACTATAAAAATGGCTAAATAACATTATTACAATTTTTATATTGAGAAGTGTTCACAAGTTGCATATATGGGAAGAAGAAACAGCAGTAAAAACATGACAAAAAGCTTAAATTTTCTGCTTATGTAGTCACGGGACATGATCCTCCTTAAAAGCTTTTTAGACAGTTGCTGTAAAATCACGGGAGGGTGAAAACGTACGTTTCTCATTGATCCTTCCTTCGTAAACACACATGACCTAACAAAAGGAGTTTTCAAATAGTGAAGTCATTGTATTTGGTGGGAGTGTAGAAATTAGAGAATCAGAAACCGTCAAATATTCTGACTTCCATTAGTTTATTTCCTAACTAATAATCTCTATATAGTTCAACAAAATTTATGGTTATTTATTTAACTCTTGACAACAAAGCATTCTTAGATTAGTTGTCGTCAAAATAGTTAATTAGTTACTTGTGAATGCACAAAACATGCAAAGTTAGCTTTATGCCAAGTAAGAAAGCGAGAGATTCTCTAGTCCGTGAACGTCCAAAAACTTCCACTTCTCTCCATAAAATAAAATAAAAATATTAGAAATAACAAACAGCTTTTTTCTCTAGTGTTTTCTTAAACCAATATATCCGGAGACTAATCCATTTAAGGGATTGATCTCTCATAACAGATATTTTTCATATGCACCACCACAGATCAAACCTATGACCAAATGGTTAAATGACTCAAGTATCTACCACTTATGCGGTTGGTTGTTTTTTTATATACATCTAATATATTCCTAAGTTATGGCATATAATATATTTATTATTTAATATAAGTGATTCATTCATTTTAATTTAGCATCTACCCTCCTCCACCCACTGAGCCTAACTACGTGTTACACTAACTCACTCACTCACTCATCTATTCAAGTAATTAGTTCTAAGTCGTTAGAAGCTTGTTAAATTAAATTTAATACATAGATATATATAATATAAATGAATATGAATATGAAAAAATGGATATGATATATCCAATATATATCTAGACGTGGAAAACCAATCAAGAAAGTATCTTTTTCTGTCCCTCATCGTTGTCCAAACCCTTTAAAAGACGCAACTTAGCAACTCTTCTCTCTATATATACACACACAAAAACACACACCCCATCACACACACCACTTCTCATCACTCTCTCATTCATTCATTTCCAAATTTTCATCAAACACCAATGGCTAGTTGCAATGGAAAAAGATTATCAAAATCTTTGTTAGTGATTTCTGTCATAGTGTTAGTAACCTTGGTAATAGAAGGGGAAGGGAGGGTACCATTTGCATGTGACCCAAAGAATGGGTTAACAAGAGGGTTCAAATTTTGTAGAACAAACATACCTATACATGTAAGAGTACAAGACCTTATAGGAAGACTTACATTGGCTGAAAAGATAAGGCTTGTAGTGAATAATGCAATTGAAGTTCCAAGGTTAGGAATTCAAGGTTATGAATGGTGGTCTGAAGCTTTACATGGAGTTTCAAATGTGGGTCCAGGTACTAAGTTTGGTGGGGCTTTTCAAGCCGCCACTAGCTTCCCTCAAGTTATCACCACTGCTGCTTCTTTCAATCAATCTCTTTGGCTTGAAATTGGACGGGTGAGATTCTTTCTTCTTTTTTTCTTTTTTTTTATTATATTTTTTTTAGAGATTCTTTTTGTTTTATTTTTTGATTACCATTGGTTTGGCTTATAGATAGATATATTATATATTATTATATTATAATTTAATGATTTAAAGTAGATTCTTTTTCTTTCTTTGGTTCTGCTTTTAAGCCGTTTGTGATAAAATTAATCATTTATCCATATGGTCATGCATAATAATAATAATAATAATAATAATAATAATAATAATAATAATAATAATGACATGATGAATTGATAATAACATATATATATATATATATGGTGCATGTCTTTAGCTTATATACAGACACTATGACCGAATGGGTCAATTGCTTTTGTATATGGATATAATAATTTTTAAAGTAGGACTCTATGGTTCACATGTCACGTTCAATTCTATATTATAAAAAAGTTATGCTTCTCCTTCTATATTAAATAAGGATCGCGTCAAAATTTATGAATATTTTTGAACAGAGAGGAAGTTTTAATATAATAATATTATAAAATTTATGAGTATTTGTTAATATTATTTATTTTCTAGAAATAAATTTAAAAAAATTATTACCATCTAATTTCAAATTATATATAATCACCTATATATATATATATAATATGTTATTTTTGTATAAAAAAAAATGTTATTTATTATTGATTAAATATATGATAATGCTCTGCTATTCGTCAGTCACTTGTTTTAGGTGGTTACATTACATGGAAACTGACAAGCTGTCCCATGTGCCTTACATGCATTTGGAAAATATATTACACATGAAATATGATAGGGTCACTTTACATGGTTTAGAAAATGAGTGTGACGTTGAAAATTTATCAACTTAATATTTGTCACTTGTCAGCTACCAATGGCTAAAAGATAGTCCATTACGCTATTATTTCATTCAACTATGAAAGCAAGGTGGTGGTTTTGGCTGTTCTTTTCATTCTTCCCCCTATGGTTTTGTATATCTTGATGTCATTAATTAAATATGTATGTATTAAGGTTATGAAATAGTAATTAACTACACTTAGGGAGACAATAAATTTGTTCTCTTTATCCTTTCATTTCTAAATATGTTCTTTCTTTACTCAAATAAATAGCAGGATATATTAGCAAAATATTCCCATCAAAAATTAATTATGGTTAGTAAAACATAAACGTCAATCATCTTTGTATGATTAAACTTCGTCAACTTTGCATATTTTCTTAATTACTATTGTTTAGCAAATTAATACTTGAAAAAAAAAAACATTAGGTGTTTGATTATTCCCACCTTTCTGGGGCTATATTGCTTTTGTGGCAAAGTATTAAGATAATTGATTAATCACATTAGCCACATATATGCGATATTATTATTTATTGTTGAAGTCCTTTCTTAAGATAAAGAAAAGTCCTTCGATATTTATTCAGAAATGCTATTTATTTGAAGCTATCAGTTAGACTTGGTGACGTTTGGATTCCCCAAAAAGTCAAAAATGGAGTCTTTTGTTTGTTTCCTATATAGCATGCTAAAAAATTATTCTTTTATATATTCCGGTTGGTATAGTTTAACCAAAGAGAAGGGGGCAAAAAAGAAACAAGTCTTTTATTTCTAGAATAAGAAAAAAAATATTATTATTTTTCTAATGATTTAAAATTAACTAATGTTACGGTAATTAATTATGTGTTGATATGCAGGTTGTGTCTGATGAAGCAAGAGCAATGTACAATGGTGGAGCAGCCGGGTTGACGTATTGGAGTCCAAACGTGAATATTTTTCGTGACCCTCGGTGGGGTCGTGGCCAGGAGACTCCTGGTGAAGACCCCACTTTGGCCGCAAAATACGCCGCTAGTTATGTCCAAGGACTCCAAGGCAATGGTGCGGGTAACAGACTGAAGGTTGCTGCTTGTTGTAAACACTACACTGCTTATGACCTTGATAATTGGAATGGTGTAGACAGATTCCATTTCAATGCCAGGGTATGTATGGCCAACTGTTATCATTATTATTATTTGGTAGAGCATATAGGTATGGGGGACTAGGGATGACAAAAAAAACCGGATCCACGGGTACCCGCGGGTAAAACCCGTGACGGGTACGGGGCAGGTAGTCAAATGGGTATCTGCGGGTTGAATAAACGGATAGTCAAACTACCCGTTAATAAACGAGGCGGGGCCGGGTAGCGAGGTACCCGTGCCCGCGGGTACTCGTACCCGTTACAAAATATAATTAATTACCCCTCATATATATCTAATTAAGAAATCCTAAATTTTCCCTCACACTCGTACCTTGTTATCATTTTCAATAATTTGTGGTCGTATGTTTTATTCTGCTATTTTGGATGATGTTTAGTGACTTGTTATTTTCAAAGTTGGAAATTATTATAATTTTAGTGTTCTTTATCTCCATTCATTAACGGTTATATATTAATAAAAAATTGATAAGATAAATGGGTATCGAAATGCATAATTTTCTTATATAAATGAACCGAAAAAATAGTGTTCAAAAGATTAATTTTACATGGTATTTCAAATTTATTTTTTTTAAAAAAAATATTTTTATTAATTTACAAATATACGTGGGTACCCGTTAAGAAACAATACCCATTTAAGACCTGCTACGCGGGTACCCGCACGGGTCTGGGGCGGGTACGGGTCCCATTTATACTAAACGGGGTGGGTAGTGGGTAGTTGCTACCCGTGCCCACCCCGCCCCGCCCCGTTGACATCCCTATGGGGGACCTTTAAATTATTTTGAAATTATGATAATTTGTGGTATCTTTTTGTTTAAAATTCCACCCACCTAATTGTTTGAGCTATATATGAACCCAATTAATAGAGAGTTTTTTTTTTAAGTGTAAAGGTCTTTGACCCCGCTTTAGTATTTAGGAAAAAATAATCCTGACTAATTCAGAGTTTGGTCGGGAGTTAAGTAAAGTTTGAATTCAATTTGTTTATATCGAGGGATTGAAACCGCAATTGGTAGGTAGTTGGTTACATACACTACTAAGTGCACTCATATCACTTTTCATGTGCAGCTGCAACCCTTCTTGATTTGTTACATACACCTCATGGGTGTAGAGTCATGTTATACCAAGTGTGGAGTAGTTAGTTGCTTTTGTCATTCTCTTTGCTATGGTTCAAATAAGTAGCTTCCATAAATACACAAGTGCGAGAAATATAAATATGATTTTAAGAGAAGTGGGAGTGATGCAAGTTGTTGACAATGACTTGAGAGTTGAGGCCACTTGAAATTTGGTTAGGATAAATGATAGTGATGCCATAGTTCTATCTACCAAATTACCACTTGTGTGCACCATAAACCGTTTCTTTTTCTCTATATTGATTATAGTGGCCTTACCCTACGTGGTTTTGATTGAAAAAAAAGATGGAATAGAATTTAACAACTATCCAAGCAGAAAAATCAAAAAAAAAATTTGTTTTGATGTATAAAGTTAGGGTTGCATTAAGAATATGAATAAAGCAAAGATTCATATGCCAATTACAAAATTACAAAGAAGTGAATTATTTATGTAAAGAAGTATGATTAAAAATAACCAACAAGGATTGAATCTAGCAAAAGGAGCTAGTCTTTCACAATGTGGCGAACCAAAGTTCAAATCTTTGCTAGGAGAAGTGTCTGCTTTTAGTGTCTCAAACACGATTAATTTTGATGAAGTGAACCGATGAGAAACCAAAATAAAAGTATGATTATGAATATATGATCATGACCATGGAACTAAATTAACATGATTTGGGTTATGGATGCAGGTAAGTAAACAAGACTTGGCAGACACTTATGATGTACCATTCAAAGCATGTGTGCAAGAAGGGAAGGTGGCTAGTGTTATGTGTTCTTACAATCAGGTGAATGGCAAGCCCACGTGTGCTGATCCTGAACTTCTTCGCAACACCATTCGTGGCCAATGGGGTCTAAATGGGTTAGTCCAATAACAATTTCGGCCTTTCTCCATCACTATTATTTTCTGTTTCACTTTTTTTACTAACATTGAGGCTTCTACAAAAAAATAGGTACATAGTCTCAGACTGTGACTCAGTTGGAGTTCTCTATGACAACCAACACTACACAAGAACACCTGAAGAGGCAGCTGCAGAGTCCATTAAAGCGGGCTTGGATTTGGACTGTGGGCCGTTTTTGGCCCTTCACACTGATGCCGCCATTAAGCAAGGGCTCATTTCAGAAAACGATCTTAACCTCGCATTAGCCAACCTTATCACGGTCCAAATGAGATTGGGTATGTTCGATGGTGAACCGTCGGCCCAACCATATGGGAACTTGGGCCCAAGTGTTGTGTGCAGACCGATCCATAACGAACTAGCCCTTCAAGCAGCTAGACAAGGAATAGTCCTCTTACAAAACAAAGGAAATGCTCTTCCATTATCCCCTACGCGACACCGCACCGTAGGAGTCATTGGACCCAATTCAGATGTTACTGTTACCATGATAGGAAACTATGCAGGTTAGTTATGACATATTAATTGTGTTTCGCAGAAGATACCCAATTTATATCAAAAAAAAATTCTAATTTTTTTTATTTTGTAATAGGTGTGGCATGTGGTTATACGACACCATTACAAGGGATTGCGAGATATGTGAAAACAGTTCACCAAGCAGGATGTAGGGACGTGGCTTGTGGTGGGAACCAATTATTTGGACCAGCAGAAACTGTAGCTAGGCAAGTTGATGCAACAGTTTTAGTAATGGGCCTTGACCAGTCCATAGAAGCAGAATTCAGAGACAGAACTGGGCTTCTATTACCAGGCCTTCAACAAGAGCTTATCTCTAGAGTGGCAAGGGCTGCTAGAGGCCCAGTTATCTTGGTCCTTATGTCTGGTGGCCCAATTGATGTCACATTTGCAAAAGATGATCCCAAAATTAGTGCCATTTTGTGGGTTGGTTATCCTGGCCAAGCTGGTGGAACTGCCATAGCTGATGTTATCTTTGGCACTACTAACCCAGGTAAACAAATATTTGACACAACTATCTACACCTCCATTTTTTCTAACATACAGCCCCTCACATCCGAAATTGCATGTTTTATATTATTAAATACACAAAAGTCAGTGGTTAATTAGTTACGCGACATTTGTTTGTTTCCATGATTCGAATCCTAAATCTCCTACGTAATGCTAATTCGGTGTTTCTTAGCTGATCAACTGAATTACCTACTTAAGACGAGTGTTGCTTATTTTTTGTTTGGACTTGTCTTGCAGGTGGAAGACTACCTATGACATGGTACCCACAACACTATGTAGACAAAATACCAATGACAAACATGGACTTACGTCCAAATCCAGCAACAGGATACCCAGGAAGAACCTACAGATTCTACAAAGGCCCAGTAGTATTTCCATTTGGGCATGGGCTTAGTTACTCTAGATTCACACACACATTAGCACTTGCTCCAAAACAAGTCTCAGTTTCCTTTACAACACTCAAAGCCTTCACAAACTCAACCAACAAGGCATTCAAAGTGAGTCATGCTAATTGTGATGATTCATTAGAAATGGGATTCCATGTTGATGTTAAAAATGAAGGGTCAATGGATGGGTCCCATACTCTTCTTGTTTTCTCAAAACCACCACAAGGGAAATGGAATGCTGTTAAACAATTGGTCAGCTTTCATAAGACTTATGTTCCTGCTGGTTCCAAACAACGTGTTAAGGTTGGTGTTCATGTTTGTAAACATCTATCTATTGTGGATGAGTTTGGGATTCATAGGATTCCAATTGGTCAACATCAACTCCAAATTGGTGATCTTACACATTCAATTGATGTCCAAACCTTGGACCAAATCAAAAATTAATTTACAACATTATTAACTGTCAAAACAACCTTTGACAGATACAATAAGTTTTACTTATTTTAATTTTTACCAATGATTTCTTAAGTGGGTTAAAGATACAAAGAATAATATTTGAAAGAGTTTGTTTGGTGTCTGCAAATGTAAAATAAGGAAGAGGTGGGGTTATTATAGTGCAACAACAATATTGTGCCATTCTTACTGCAATTGTAAAATAGGGAAATTTAGGTTTCATTGTAAAAACAAGTCAAGGTGACAAGTGTACTATATTGGCATTAATTACATATGTTATTGAGAAAGGTTAATTTTTGAACAAAGTTTGAAGTTCTTATTTTTTTCTCATTGCATCTATTGCTGGCTTGCACCCTTATGTCTACATATCTTGGCTAACATTTATTAAAGAGATTAATAGTTGTTTTCCTTTTCTGCTCTATATGACTCGAAGACACGACTTGTTTAAATTAATTATTAAAGATATAAATATATAATATAATTATATGTAAAACATTAATTTGTTGATAGCTCAGGTGTCTTAGTCGCTGCTGCCAAAGATAACACTTGCTTGTCCCAACTTCATCTATTAATCTATTAAAATCTTAAGAAGGATGACTAATGGTGTAATGGAGGGGGGAAATTATATATCTACTGGTAAGCTATCACAATCGTTGGTGCTTGTAACGGAAATATTTTTTTTTTTTTGACAATAATAAGGTAACGGAAATATTTTTGAAATAGCGAAATTAGTCTTTCTAATTAAGAAAGAACAAAGGATAAGAGAGGACAATTATTAAATCAATCACCGACACACTATAGCCCTTCAAAATAAATTAATAAATAATCACACTACAATCTTCCCTTGTGGTAATACTCTCACTGTCTTACAAAAACAATAATGTTTTTTTTTAAAATAGACATTTAGTGCATTTCATTAATAATCAAACTGGCAATACAAGTAAAAATTTCAAAGTATTCTTGAGGACTAGCTGACAAGAAGGTCACCCCTGCTAGAGAGTGATCAAGCTTATTGACATTCCTCCTATCAAACTCAACATGAGAGTTATAATTAAAAAGAGAGAAAAGACTCTTGCAAGAGCCAAGCAAAGCACTAAATACAGAAATTACAATCTTATTAGAGTTAAAGAGTCTACTTCCCACTTTACATCAAGCTCAAATGTAACATCCTTATAACCCAGCTCTTGAACCCACTTAATAACCTCTAGTAAACACATGGCTTCACCTATAAGTACATCAGTGATAGGCGAAAACCATTGAGTCCTAGTACGAATAAAAGAAGCCTCAATTATCTCGCAAGCACATGCCAATATTAACCTTATTTGCACTCGGGGAGAAAGAGGCATCAACATTACAATTAACCCAACCAATTCGTGGCTTACCCCAAGGCAGGTCATCATGACGTACCAGAAACATGCGTGGCAGCCCCTGGTCGAACCGTACATTCTCGAGCTGCACTCCACTTCGAGAAAAATTGGCTACCCGCCCACACAATCTACCTAGCATCGGCGCTTTTGTTCTCCCAAATGTGATTGTTTTTTCCCGGCCAAATACTCCATACAATCATACACCAAGCAACTATGTCTTGTTCATTAAGAGTAGGAAGAACTGAGAGAAAATAGTGTTAGTGTTATCATGCGCAACAGCTTGGTTAGTATCAACCATGGCAAGACCCAAAATATCACAACAGGCCAAAGCCTTAGTGCAAGAGAAAAATAAATGTGTTGGGCCGACCTAACAGCTTAAGAGTCACGCGCACTAGGTGGATCTAACGATCTATATCGACCTAGATCTCATCGCATGGTCAGGACTCAAAACTAATATTTCGGTTATTACAAATTTATTTATTTAAATCTAATTAATTTATCTGTTTTATTAAGCATTAAACTAATTTATTTTCTTACATTACGGATTTATCTATTTTATTACTGGTGATCTTTCGGTTATCAGACACATTCACTACAACAGAACATCCGATAAAAGGGGAATGAGAACATCAACTAAAATTCCGTAAAGAATCAAAACTAATCTAAAAATTATAAAAACACCACTAAAAATCTAATAAAATCAAAAGAAGGTTATGCAATTTTTTTTAGATTTTTTGTAGATTATGAAGAGTTCAAGAAATTAATAAAAAAATAGTAAATGGAGGGATTTGAGCCCCACAATCCCGTAACAAGCCTCTTCAAAGGGAGTGTTGGTCTCTGAATGTTTTCAGATTTAATGGATGTTGTTTTGGAAAAATCGGAGTAGGTGGCCTGAAAACTGATTTTTTTTGCCTAGATTATCAAACCCAGCGTACAACATTTTCACGTGTAAGGAATATCTACACACTGAACAGAACCAAAATATCACCAGTATCCATATACACTTTAATTAAAAAATAAAATTAATTAGAATTTTTAACAAATTTGAAATAATTACAAATTTATCTATTTAATTGAAAAATCTATAATTTAAAAATATATTACGGATTTAGCAATTAAATAGATAAATCTTAATACATTACAGATTCATCTATTTAGTTGATAAATCTGTAATGCATTTTTAAATTACAGATTTATCAATTAAATAGGTAAATCTAAAAAAGTTAAAAAATTGTGTAACAGATTCATATATTAATGGTAAATTCGAAAATCCAATTTTTCTCTCTAAACACTACAAATGATAGGGTAAAATAGGAATTTCACGTGACCTGGGGTGGTGGGAGGGGGTATAGTGCCCCAACCCAGGTAGTAGCCATAAAGAAACTTACACTTTAAGATAGAAAAAAAGAATAAAACAAATTAGTTGACAAATTAAAACAAATGGACTTAGTCACTTAGAAACATAAATGGTGGTAGGAGTCCTTTTATTAAAGACTTACTAAAAGTCTTACAAGTAGACATCATCGTTGGGCTCTTCACTCTATTACGTATGTTTTATTTTCCAAAATTTCTAAATGTATTTTCTTAATTTCTTTTTAATAACTTCCTAAATTTTTTATTACTCTCTCACATTTTAAAAAATCTCACTTCTAAAGTTTGCTAGGCTAAAAGTCGGTTGGACCAATTCTAAAAAGGAGAAGGAAACATGTAGATATTGATAAAAAAAACATGGCCGGGGTAAATAATATCCACAACCATAAAAAATTGTGTGGACAAAAAATTAAAAAAAGTTTGTAAAAAAGCAAAGAGAAATAATTCAGAGACAATATAACATTTGTGTGAATTCGTAAGAGGGGAAGTGTCGGTAACGGTGGATGATTGGCACGTGAGAAAATCGTACGTTGAGGGTATGAAATGGACCAATCGATGGTGATATCCTAACGGCTTAAGCTACGAAAATATCCAACGGCTACAAAGTTCTTACTTGCTTTGCTTTTGTGGCCTTTTCATGTTGGGGACAACTTGGACCTGTTCTATAGGTATGGTTGTGATTTTTTTTATCACATGGATAGGTTAATTAATTATTTATATATTTTTGAATTATATTTTGTTTTTTTTAAAAAAATTAGTCAATGTGTCATGTTGTGATTGAAAATAGGTTTGTCAACGAGATGGATCGAAGGCAGGTGTTTCCTCCCCCGTCGTCCCAACCCCTATCTCTAACGGAGTTGGATTTTCCCTCTCTTATCTCTGCCCTAAACGGGCCATGTTTTCGATTCTACAACCATATATAGTGAAAAGTAAAAAATATATAATATGTATGACAATTAATAGAGTAAAATATAATTATTATATAATGATAAAATAAAGTAAAAAGTATCAAAATAAATTTTTTATACATAATACTTTTTTGTCAAAATAATTTTTTCTTTTGAAAAAAGTTCAAAATTTAAAATAAACAAAACATATGAAACAAAATAAATTAGTATATACATAAAATAAAAATTAACAGTTAATGTTTGGTCGAGCGTGTTTGTGGCGACTGAGCATATATCAACATCCCCAAACCTACCCATCCCCTGTCAAAGAGGGGTTTCCCCCTCAAAATCAAATAGGGAACGAACGTGTTCGTGCTGGCTCGGATTTCATTGTCATGCCTCCTTGAAAATTAGCACTAGCTACAACTATGGAACCACACATAAGTTTCTCGTTTAATGTTTCAATTTAAAAAAAAAAAGGCTTAAATATGTTTTAGGCCCCTTAAAATATAACGTGTTTTGTTTTAAGCCCCTGCAAAAAAAATTTATAGAAAAAAACTCCTTGCAAAATATAGCTTTTTGATTTTAGCCCTTCTGTTAGACTGACGTTACAAAAATTGCTAACGTGTCTGCCACATGGGTTTAAATGTTGACTTGGCATTGACAGGTCATTATTTATATTTTAACCTATATAGATAAATGAGAAACAAAAAAAGAATAAAACAATCGAGAACCCTAAGCAGCAAACACAGAGCAGAGGCGATGGACGCTGAGAGAGAGGGAGAAGAGGAGATCGGCACAGAGGTAGAGGGAACTCACGAAATGGAGGTGGAAGATTGAAGATTTTGAAGATGAAAAATCCGAGTTGCTGTTAGGATTCGATTCGTTGCTATTATTTTATCATCATTCTTTCTTCTTTCCTTCTAATCACAGATCATTATTTCTCTTGGTGATTTTTTGTGTGGAGATCGCCGTAGGGGGTGGGGGTCGTTTTCCACCATGGTGGTTGAGGAGGGAGGGAAAACCGGGGACACGGGGATTTTTTTTTTTGCAGATGAGGTTTCTACTTGCCATGTAACAATTTTTCCAAAGTTGTTGCTAACGAAGAAACAACGTTTAGATTTAGGGATGAGATCCAATTGCAGACCAAGATGAGAACAAATTTGAAAGCGGGTTTGAGAGGAATGGTTTGTTGCGCTGGGATTGAGGGTGAAGAGGAAAAGAATCGTGGATGGGGTTTAGGGTTGTGTTGTTGTTGTTGTTATTGAAGATGAAGAAGTTTTGAGAAAGATGAAGAAGTTCAGAAAATATGTTTTTAATTTTATTACTGAGTCAATAAATACACTCAGCATTTAAAATAATAGAAAGAAAATGTCAAATCATAGTTCTGTTCCAATGTGGCAGACACATTGGGAATTTTTGTAACGTTAGTTTAACAGAAGTCTAACAGAAGGACTAAAATTAAAAAACTGTATTTTACAAAAAGTTTGTTTAAAAAAAAATTACAGGATTTAAGCCAAACAAAAAACACTAATAATAATTCAACTAAATCTAGTCATATTCAATTCGATTAATCAAATATCTTATTCCAAATTTAGAGGGGGGAAATCCACAAAATATGCCAAAATCTGATGTCATATCTGCCCATCCATCAACATAGAAATGTATGCGATTGCATATTTGATTTATAGAATCCAAATTTAAATGCGTTATTATTAATAATATTATTATCATGCCATTTGGTAGCTTCTTTCCTAGCCTCACCTCGTATAAATGTATGCATATTCTTATCTAACCTTCTCACTCAAACTCCTTCTACCCCAATTCTCTCTACTTTTTATCTCTCTTTTTTGGGTTTTTCTCTTTCCCTGCACATCTCTACTTTGCTCTCACCACAAGGTAATTATCAACATCACCCTTTTATTTATTCCTTCTTTTCCATTTCTTTTTTATTTTTCTGTATTATCATCACTTGTCTTATAATTGAGCATGCCTAGTAGCAGCTTCTCCTTCGTTGCAATTCTCTGTTCTCTCTTTCTTATTATCTCTTGTTCTTGCACTCATATTAAAGGTTACATTTCATTAATTAATTAATTTTTTGACATTGAAGATTAGTTTCTGATTTGTGGTAATCAATTGGTTTTGTTGAACAGGTAAACAGAGATGGCTGCGTGTAACAGAGAAGACTATTTCGTTGCCAATGATGTTGAGGTACATAACCTAACCCCAATCTCTCTCTTATTTTCTTGAATATTTTTATTTTATTTGTGAAAACTATGCACTTGCATTTCACAATAATGTTAATGTTGTTGTATGTGGTGTGGCAATAAAATCGGATGAAAAATCTAACTGTTGTTTTTGTCTTGATTGAATGGGATGAGTACACGTGTCCATTTTTCAGTTGTGTGCATTACTTAATTACTTAATTTCTATCAATAAAATAAAATAAAATTTGTGCATAAAACATTGTACCAATATACTCTTTTTATCATCATTGGTACCTTGTACTTTGTACTTCTATTGTAGTACCTATGTTTTCTGAAATTATATTGGATGTCTTACAGACAACAGTCATGTCAAGCAATTACTGGAAACATAGACTATTTTGTGAATATATTTCTGATTTTTTTAAAGAAATTTACATGAAATTTGAATGTCCCATTACTCTTTTGATTTTATTTCCTCATGTTTAAGACGCAAATTTATATAATTTTTGTATCACTCATAAGCAATAAGCAATAAGCAATGTACATGTGCATTGTTATAATACAATTTTTCTTTTTCTTTTTTTATAAAATGAGTATCTTAGGAGCGCAGCTGCATCCTCGAATAATAGTGAGTGTTCTTTGCAACTTGTAGAAGTTGGGTAGAGTTTAATACGGGCGAATCCTTATAATTGAATGAAATCTTACTTATTGATAATAAAGAGCGTAAATATATCATTCAAGTCGATATATATGGTCAAATTCTCACTCAAGAGTTTGGACTCATTTTGAGCATTCGGATGAGGAAGAAAAAGTGAAGGGAGATTTTATTTTAGTTGAAGATATTTTTTTGGGAACTTAAAAATTGTCGGTTACAATATTTTAAGGGGTCCCTACATATGAGGATGCCAAACACACACATAATTTTTTTTTGGTCAATTGTATTGTTAACAAAACAAAACTTACAATACAAAACAAAACAAGTTTAAGTGGCCGTTGGGCTGTCAAGCAAATCATGTGAACCACTCAAACATGAGGTTCTCATGGCTATCATTAATTCATTTTTTCATTTGAAAAGGGAATACAAAAAAGGTCTTCTAGAATATTCCCTCTCTCTATAAAGTATAAATAGTAAAGTTATGGGTTTCTTTCTTGCAATAATTTTAAAGTTACATATATTTTGAGTTTGATGAAATCAAAAGTTGATTAGGTTTTAATTAGGTTAGCTATAGAATTAGTCAAATGATCTTTTTTTAATTGAAGATGAGTCTCATATGGTGGTTGGTGAAATATGGCAAATGGCCCTAATTTTATAATATAATATTTACTTTTATTTCTTTTGGTTGGAAAATCCCAGTCAACATCTTCGGGCAAGAAGTACGGTGGGCTTATCCCAAAGAAAAAGCCTTTGATATCCAAAGTAAGCCCATACTTACTTAAAAGACTTGTTTTTTTTTTTTTTTGCATACAATAATGTTTCACTGTCTTGTCAACAAGTTAGTACCAACTCAATCTAATTCAATTTATGCTTTTCAATTTTTCTTCTGTGTTAAAAGGATAATGAAAGGGCATTCTTTGATTCAGCAGATTGGGCACTATGCAAGGTATATCTCATTTTTATATTTTGGACACAAAATATGACTTATTAGACACAAACCAGAGACGACACTGACACAGAGATGTAGACACCAATAATAATTTGAAAGATTGGTGTAATTAAAGTGTTAGTGTCAATTTTGATATTCGACACGACAGACATACAATATCAGACACGTCTTCAACTTTAAGTATCGATGCTACAAAGCTTATTAGCCCAAAAAACATCCAAACTAATTAATACTAAAAAAGTAGAAGTAGTAACAGAAAATGAGAAATTCAATTCTAATTCCATAATTAACTATGAATTCCAAATTTTTTGTCACTAATTTTAATTACTAATTTAACTTAATTGCTGCTTTTCTAGTATTATAATTGATTGGTATCTAATCTCAACAGCAAGGTGCTGGAGTGAATCAACAATCTACAGCAGCCGTAGAGACCCTACAACCAAAGCTAAAGGTACATATTTTATAGTTTTTATGACTAATAATAATACTAATAAATGACTTTTTATTTACTCTATATGTTTATTTATTTATTTTTAAACAGAGAACTCCACATCAGCAACTTCCTCCAAGAAGACCTGAATGCACATCTGGTTAATTGAAATAATTTCGTGAGTTACTCTAACCATATGTATTACAAGTACTTTTTTTTTATTATAAGTATTTGGATTTTTTAATTTCTCTATGCATATATGTATTAATTAATTAATTAATTTTACATCCATTATAATGCAGGAGAGTAGATTTAATAATTGGAACAAGGATTTGCTCATCAGTCAATTTGATAAATCTCTCGATGTTCCTGCTGTGATGTACATTACAGTTCACTTGATGTTTTCAATTATTATAGCAGTTAAATAAAACTTCATTTCAATTCCTTTTTCTTCCATTCAAAGAGTTTCCATCAATAGGAACTAAGAGCACCTTCGGTGGGAGCTTCATTACAAGTTCAAAAGTTCAAGAATCAACTTTTATGTGGTTGATCATTAAACTTTTCGATTCGTTCAGAAATTTGAATTTTATAATTAGATAGTAATTTGCTATGTGGTTATAATTGGAAGTTAGACCAAGGATTTGCTCATCCATTTTTCTTCGATAATTGAAATATTATACTATAGGCCGATTAGTTCAACATCAATTAATGACACACACTCCCCCACCTTCTATGAAGAGTATGAGAGGGCATCTAATCATTTGCTAAAGCTCAAAGAAAAATACACTAACCCAAATACAATGTATAGCGGCGCGAAAGCAAATAGAGAGGTTCATGGATGACCATTCTAAAAGGAAACACCAGCAAATAACTAAGAGGAAGGCAGCAAAATAACACTACTACAGAAGAAGTAAAAGAGAAAAAGAAAACTAACAACTGTTACAGAAATGCCTAAAAATTGAAGAGGAAAAGGAGAAAGCCAGGCAGAAGCATAGCACTGTGCTTTTTTTTTGGTCAAAGCATAGCACAATGCTGGGGACACGAAACCAAAAGGCCAAAGAGAGGAATTGGGCCTTAATCAATTAACTTTTGCAGTCCAAGGTTAAAAGGGTTTACTTTTGGCTGACCCATCTACATTCCACTTCCAAGATCTTGGGGGTGGGGGTCGCCAAAGAGAAGTGCCTCAAGTTTTACTTGGTTTTTTTCCACAATGTTACGCCTTCAAGTTTTGACACTAGATCACGTGGATTGTACAGGTAGTTAGATTCCCACCCCTTCATCCAAAAACCTAATTTAAGTTTAATCTGAAACACTTCATGGTCCCAATCCGTTTTAGTTTGCTCAAACACCACTCTGTTTCTGACGTTCCAAAGTGACCATAGGACTACATAGTGCAAAGATATCCATAAATTCCTACGGAAGGAGCCCTCAATCACCCCACATCACACCTCCATCCATTGTTCACAAGACTTGCTGATAGGGATTAAGAGAACCTCTAGTGGAGGTTCATCACAAGTTCATAAGTTTAAGAAACAACTTTTATGTGGTTCTATTACAACCAAATTTCAGATCCGAAATTGGCTTCAAGGACACGTCAGCAAGGCATTAGATTAGAGCTCGATGAAGGGGTATTCGAAAGGCGAGACAACCCATCAGCTTACATATAATTTCGAAGAGACTTCAAAAGCAAATCTTGAAGGTTGAAGTGATGCGTGCAAAGGCTTAAAGAGCAGTTAAGGCAGTCTCTTCGGAGGGTATTCAAAGATCTAATTAATTCGAGCCCTCTTATCTTATCTCTTTCGAATTCATTTGTTTGACAGAAAACATTAACGAAATTAATTTACTTGAAAAAAGGTTCATTATTAAACTTTTCGATTCGTTCAAAAATCTGAATTTTTATAATTAGAAGGTAATTTGCTACGTTGTTATAGTTGAAAGGAAAACCAAATAAAAAAAGTATAAAAATGAAGGGACCCAATTTGAGTTTTTTATAGTTCACCGTTTCTCATAATAATGAGTTGCTTAAAAATGATGTAACAGAGTAGGTCCACTATAAAAAACTCACATTTTTGTTTCACCATTTGAGATGCTCTAAAGTGTGGATATGAATTAATATCCGATCTTAGGATAGTACATACAACATATCCATTTCTGTAGATACTCAGATATATATCAATTGCTCCTTCCATCCCATAAGAAGTGGTGTACGAGCAAAGTAAAGAGAGTGAAAGGCAAGCAGAGCAGTAAATTTTGTACACATAAATCCCACTTACTTGCCTAATTTTTTTTTCTACTAGAAAAAAAAAAGAATATTTACAAAAACCATGAAACCGGAAAGAAAATCTATTGCTCAATAAATAAACACAATGCATATGATATGGTTTTCTACCGCAAATGATGTTACCTTGTAGATAAAGTTACAAACAAACCTTTGTACAAAGCAAGAGAAACAATGTTAGGTTTGATTTATTGGACTTATTGGTGGCTTGCACTTCAACAGTTTCCCTGTCCTAATTTTCTTGTCTAACTTTCTTTCACGACTTGCTAAAAATCCTTTAATTTACCTTGTTTCCCTTCCTAATGAAATTAACCCAACATATACACTACCAGTTACTTTTTTTGATCAGCTTGTGGGGGTTAAGTTTGTTGAGAAAAAACTTGAGGAATTCTCACACTCATGCTTACTTATTATATAGTTGTTAAATTTTAATTAAGAAAACTAATTAAATAATAATGGTTGGTAATGTTGGTTGCAAGGAATTGGAATTCACATGATATTTAGCAACGAACTACTTCTAGTTCTAGTAGCATCGCACAAACGTGTACAACGTTACAAATACAATTAATTACATTGCATAAATTGCTATATAATGTACTCCTTTTTTTGCATGCATGAATTGAATAAAACATTCACATAATGGCATTCCTGATCAGTTTAAAACGTTGGATTTTAGCCTTTGCTCTCCTTTACATTTGTATATTCTCGAATAACTTTGGTAAGTAATTAACCAAAGTATTTTCTTTTGTATAATTTTGGTTTGTTTTTGACATTAAACCTTTATTTGGCAGGAAAGGCAGATGATGATGACCCTGATTCCCAGATAGGTGCAGGGTATGGTGGTAATGGGGCTGGTTTTGGTGGAGGCGCTGGGGCAGGTGGTGGTGGCAGTGGCGGTAGTAATAGTGCTGGTGCTGCCTTTGGCGGTGCATCTGGTGGTGCTGGTGTCGGTAATGGTGGTGGGGCTGGCTTTGGTGACCCTACTCAAATTATTTCCAAAGCCATGCTTTGTTTCAATGATAAATATGTGAGAACCATTTAGACAAAATGATTTTTCTCAAGTGTTTTTTATGGAGTGCATAAATTGCAACTCTTTCTCATATTTAATCCTAAAATATGATACTAAATATATTTTCGTTGAATTTAGTTTTTAAGCAGCAAATTTTAGGAAAAAGTTGTAGAGATGTCAATTTTAGTCTAGTCCAATAGGCTGAATTGATGGTCCAATTTGACCCAGTCCAGTTAGTCCTTGAGCCAGATTGTTCCCATGTTTTTATGTTTTTATGAACATTTTTGTGGTTTCCTTTATTAAAAATCAGACTGAATTAGAACAACCCATTGTTCCAGGGTTTTGCGCTAAGCCGAACTTAAAAAAAACACGCCCCAGTAGACAATTTGGCTGACCTAACCCAATATTTTTTTGCATTTTGTCTATAGGGTCGGGCTGCCCAATTTGATAGATCTTTATAGCTTAGAGGCTAAATAAAAAAGATGGTGTTATTTTAAAGACTAAGTATTTGTTATTTTGGCAAATGTGTAACAGATTTATCAAAGTTGTGAAGAGTCATACAGATTGAGCGAGAATGGAAACTTAAATGTGCCACCTGAGAAAACTGATGCATTCTGTGAAGGACCATGTATGTCAGAAACAAACTTGGTCCTCACATGTCTTGATAACATTTTCAGCAACTTCATATTTTACAACAGGGCAACCATTGAGGATGTCAAAGAAACAGTTTTAGCTGGATGTGGCTATGGCCCTCAAAGAGGTCATTATTCATTATTATACCTTTTAGTTTCACATTATTGTGATTAATTAGAGATTAGAAATTGATGTGGATTTCATCGTTGCAGGAAACTTTAATGTGGCTGAGCACATCCAAGCTGAGGAAAGCAAAGCTTTGAAGGCTACAACTATCAATGTTCTAATGGGGCTTGTTGCTTTGATAATGATATTGGGGCATACCCTGTTGCTTTGATATTTTACCTAATATTATTATAAAAGAATGATTTTGCTTCTCTGTTTCATGTGTACTGAATTACTGATTCGAGGGATTATTATATATTAAGTGAAATTATTTTTAAGTGTGTGTTTAATTTTGAAGTGATGAGAATTGATTTTCTTTATGTTATTTGATATTTATCACTAATCAATTTTTTTTTTGATATTTATCTAATATTATATGAATGATTTTTAGGTGAAAACTGTGCATTTAACCAAAAGATTTAAATGGGAAAATGAACCCAGTCAGTGAACCAAAATCGTTGGGCTGGGCTTAACAAAAACAAGAGTCCAACCAAGAATATGTCTTCAAAACACTACTCTTATGCTTCCGACAAAAAAAAACACTAGCCATACACAAAGAATCCTATTCATGCGTAAGACAAAACAAATAAAAAATTATAAAAGCGCAATGGGGGCATTCGGAGAATCGAACTCCAGACCTCTCGCACCCAAAGCGAGAATCATACCACTAGACCAAATGCCCTCGAGGTTGAGTTGCATGAGATTATAATATATCAATAAACTTTGTATTAAATCTCTAGGTCTCATCCCACTAGTTTTTCTCGGGTAAATATTATCACGAATTGATGCTTTTACAGAAGAAGTTTTATTTGTTATGTAAAAGAAAGTAGTTCTATTTGAACTTTTTAAGCATTGTACAATAAAATCAATCCCAAGTTTTAGAAGTAATGCAATAATGCATAAAATTGATTCACAAAGCGTAACACCAAGACAGATCAGGTATCATGTTTAGAAAGCTATTTGTGGCGGCAAAAAAAGTTCAGTAAATGACCGGTCAGAAATTGTTTCTGACCAAAAATCCCATCGATAATAAATTTAGTCGAAAATCCATCACAAATCTGTAGGTAATTTTAACTTTTAATTCATAGTAAAAAAATTAAATCATTCTATGCAACTACTGCTTCACACACTGTTATCAATTGGCTATTCCTCACACAACTTAGGCAACAAAATTAAAGATGAAAGAAGTTTAACATGCAAGATTAATATTAAACTATTTCTTTCTCCTACTAAAACACTCTAGACAAATCCTAATTTTCTACTTCCACCAACTTTAACTATGCCAACACCAATTGTAACTTCGTGTAGCTTCTTGAACTTGTAGTCAATAATTGAGACTTCCAACTTTGCTTCCAATTTTATCATGGCACCCACAATTGAATTTCTTGTCTTGATTTAATTCTAAATAGGAACAACATATATATTCAAATCACAGAAAGAACAACATATGTCCAATTCTAAATAGTAACATAAATAAAACTAGTTAAGCACACAAAAAGAAACTTGTTTGTTCCAAATATTACTCCAAGTCTATAATAGTCCAAATCACATATGAAAAAAAAATCTTATAGATATTTATGGATAGTGGCGAATCTTTATATGGCGGGGAACGGCCACAGCCCGCCTAAAAAATATGTGAAATTACTAAAATAGCCTTGATTTTAAAAAAATAACAACCAAATATATACATGTTTTGCGTAGACACATACAACATAACAACATCATGGTGGTACAACATTGTTTCTCTGATGAGAGCTACCGAGTTCAATTCCCACTTTGGATATCTCTCACGCTCGCCGTTCCTCATCGTCGTCACTCTCCGCCTCGCTGTTCTGTCACCTATCTTGCTTTTTATAACCGCACGCGTAACCTTTTTAGCGGCCCAGATGGGTTTTTTAGTCAAGATCGCCACTGTTTATGGAGTAATCAAATATACAAGAGGTTCTGAAAAATAATTGGACATATATAAAAGCTAATTTTCACTAGAAGGTAGAAGCTATTAGTAGAAACCCTCAATTAATCCCAAAAACTTAATGGATAATTCAATCCAGACACGAAGCATAAGCTGCATAACATAACACAATAAAATAACAGGTAATTATTCCAAGTTGTTGTAATGATGGTGATCAAACTTAGAGAATACCTAGATCAGTTGTACCCAATATTAAGCCAAAGAATATCAAAGTCAACAATCTGAATTAAAATATGAAACTGAGAGCATAAGTCAAAATCCTTTTATACCTGTTGTATAACATAATTAAAAAAAAGAGGTGATATGAGCTATATCTTTCTAGAAGACCGAATGCATTATGATTAGCTAAATCCTGATCAAACTAAGAAAGAATCGGAAAATCAGGAAAACTAGATTCAAGCAAAACCAAAGCCACTCCAGATATTGAATGATCAGACATATAACCAGTTCAAGAACTTTCTTTCCATAGTTCTGCTTAACTGCGTGCATAAATTCATCTAGAAGCTCTGCATATTCCTAAAACACAATGAGAAGCTTGTAAAATATTACTGCATCAGAGTCAAATTAGAGGACTCTAAAAATAATTAATTGCTGCATTATTGAAACTAAGATAACTACTAATTACTAAACATGAAAAAACAAAAATTAACGCCTCAATAACGTATCCGTGATCAGAATTCCAAAGCTGAAAGCAGATTCAAATGCAAAGGGTAACTCACAAGACAGACTAATCACTAGCTATTACAATTATCATTACCAAAGAATATAATCAGCAGGATTTGTGATGAAATTGACCATGGTTGTAATAAAAAGGTCCCCCCTCTTTACAAGGCCATTGTCAAAACAAAAGATAGAACACATATGGCAAAGTTAATGCAAAATGTGAATTAAAATTCTGAAAGCTACAATTCTACATTGTTTGTTTTACTCGCCCTGTCAAGCCTTTTTTAGAATCCCCTAAGTTGCATTACAACCCAATCAACCCCTTATTTTTGTGTAACAAAATGAATTTGCCTCTTTCAAAAATCACAGAAGAAAGTAGTATCCTAATAAGGCTCCTAACATAAATCAAACTAGCAACCAAAATTATGGTTAAATTCAAGTGTGAGTGGTTAATTTAAATTGACTAAGAATAAGCTACATGTTATAATATTATTACTCAATAAAAGAAAGAAAGTGTAAATAATTTCATTTTTACTTTGTCTTTTGTTTTTTTATTTTAATTTTCTGTTATTGTTATTCATTCATTTTCTCACTCCACCACCAAGGCACCAAGCAAACATATCACTCACGTAATAATACCGAAGAAGAAAAGTCTACAACAGTAGCCAGTAGGTTTAATGTCTGTCGTTAAAATGAATCCCCATTTATTACTCTGACATATAGCAGGCCCATGAGAATAGTAACGTACTGTATATGACTGCATTTTTGTGTAAAAAAATAACTTAAATATCTCATGTAAAAATAAGTTACAAAAGAGAATTTAAACCTTCTATAGAAAATATTAAATATGTATCTCCTACTTTATTGGAGAAGACACAAGATTAATTAGCAAGTGCACAATGTACATAAGTTTAGCTGATTTTAAGCTAATAAGAAGACCCAAAATTTGACTGAATTCTATACACATGTCTTATAATTTTTGTGCTCCTCTCCTCCTCCTTATAATCTTCTTCTAGCAGCAGTTGATCAATACTTGTCTGGTCATAATATTCAGCAGCTTGACAGTATTTTGAATATCACCAATGATTTTAGCTGATATCTCCAACACCATCAAAACAATTGGGAACTGATTTTTTTTTTGCTTCGCCTATATCTGACTTTATTTTCTCTGAGTTAGAATCATCTTTACTTTTCAAAAAATTTAGAGACTCTAAACTAGAGATTCGTGTTACCATTTTTTTAACATTAAGAAGAGGAAAGATCAGTTACGGGTCTAGCCGTCTAGGACCCAAGGTCTAGGGGTCAAATAGCATCAATGAAAATATGTTAGAAATAAAACTTTAATATATTTAATTCTATAAATTACACAACTTATAAGTCATAATTGTCCTCTATGCACATATATAGAAGGTAGAGGAATTGATGGAAACAATTGCGCCACTGTGCTATAATGTAGATAGGGTGCAAAATTAAGGAGTTAGATGTAAATAATATTTTTAAAGGTGTGCAAAATATTTTTTATAAGGTGGATAGGTTTAATTTTATTTTTGAGGGTGTGCACTTGACCGCTCATTAGAAGGTAGGTCCGCCCATGGGATAGACTCAAATTGATCCCAAATAACATTTGGTTAGAAAAATATGAAATAGCGGCGAAAGTTTAGAAACAAAATGGCAAAGTCTGTCTGTAATTTACTTTCCTAGTGTTAGCTGCGCTAAATTTTAAGAGTCTCATATCGGATGTCATATGACCTAAAAATGAGTTTATAAGTGAGAGACATTGTCACCTTACAAGCCAGTTTTGTAGGTTGAGTTAGGCCAACCCAAATTCTAAGATAGTACCATAGCATATCCAAGATCCGTTGGGCCACATGTTATCGTGCTACTCGGGTTACGTTCCAGTTGTCTAGTTCTAGGCATGAAGGGGTGTGTTAAGAGTCTCATGTGGAATGTGATATGGCCGGCAAAAGAATTTATATGTGGAAAGTAATCCTCACCTTACAAGTCAGTTTTGTAGGATTGAATTGGCAATGGACATTTCAAATGTAGGATGATACATTAGTTCGTGTGTCTCTATCCAATATAAATACAAATAGCTTGCTGTTAAAAAAATGAAATAAATAAGAAAATAATTGAAGTTTACCTATTTTGTTGGGAAAGCAGTACGTAGTAACTTTGATAAAAAAAGTTGAAAATGAAACGTACTTTAACCTGCAAAATGCAGCATATTTCACTGAAAGTTCAACCCTACTGTTAGTTCAATAATTAATAATTACCAGAACAGCTAGGCTAGCTAGCATATTTCATTTCACACGTCCACCTCCTAGTTCTCACTCACATTATATATATGCTACCGTGTTACATAACTCCATGCAACAGCAGTTGAGGAGATTAGAGGTAGTAATACCCGAACTACTTACTACTGCTGCTGCAGGAGTGTGTGACAGTTATACTATAATATATAGTACACTGTCAGGGTAGTATAGTAATAATGGGAAGAGCTCCTTGTTGTGAGAAAGTTGGGTTGAAAAAAGGAAGATGGACTGATGAAGAAGATAAGATCTTAACAGATTATATTCAAAAACATGGTGAAGGAATGTGGAGGTCGTTGCCCAAAAAAGCAGGTCTGTTTATGTGTGTATTATGAATATATAATTTCATAATATATAATGTCTTTGCATAAATTTTACTAATTACTATATGATATAATATTGTATATGTAGGTTTGTTAAGGTGTGGGAAGAGTTGTAGATTAAGATGGATAAACTATTTGAGAGCAGACGTGAAGAGAGGCAATATCACTCCTGAGGAAGAAGAAAGCATTGTCAAGTTGCATGCTGCTCTTGGAAATAGGTGGGTCACCTTCCTATCTTCACTCTTTTCATAACACACACACATATATATATATATATATATATATTATATTAAAAGTATCATTTAACACACGTTTACAAAGAATACTCATAAATTATCAACTCTAAATATTAGAAATACCGATCATGACAAAAGTGAATGCTGTTACTATTCAAAACATAAAAACAACCTCTACAATATGTGTGTACACACATAAGTGTCTATATATATATATATATATGTATAGAAAAGAAAGTCTAAATAGATTACATTTTGGAATGCTTTTTTTAAAAAAATAGCTGGAGAAAAGAAAAATTATCATTAATTAAATTAATACTATAAAGTAGGAGATCAGAATTCGGTCTCATGAAATTATAAGAGCTCATTATTTATTAATAGTTTAAAATTGTCCTTGGAAGAAGAGATTGGCATAATACAGAATAAATTGACTGAAAAAACAGCACCGATCGATTGTTGACGCCAATTTTGTCTCCATGACAAAACAAATTAAAGAGAATTTTGGTTCCAATGTACAACCTTCAATTCCTCACCAACCTTAAGGAAAAGATATACGCTGCTATTAAAGATTGTATACCACTTGCTCATTCCACTTTTCACTTCATTCAGAATGAGCTTATCTGTTAGTAGAAAATTCACGAGCTTTGTGAAAATATATGATTCCAAAACTAAAAATAGCTTCTGTATCCACATAAAAAAATGATAATAATGCAAGATCTAAAAGCCTTGCAAAAACTAGCTAGCCAATGAACCTAACCGCCAAGAGATTTAGAAGCCACATCTTAGGTATATGGGTCCCCTCCCTTATATATCCTTTATATAGCTCGTTCATAGCCGATGTGAGACTAATCACTCACACTTGAATTTCCATCTACTCATTCCACACGCATTATATATAAAACCAGTTTTAGAGGTCAGTAGCGTTTTTTTACACACATTCTGTTTTTTTACGTGAGATTCATTCTGTTAAATGTTAGAATTAGCAATGGTCCAGGACTTCAGGTGGACCCATTTACTATATGTGGTTCTTCAACAGTTCAACCACTTTCTTAAGGATTGGGGTATCTATTCTTTGGCCTAAATAAATGCCCTCATATAAGATCGTAATTAATAACTCAAAATATGACATATGAAGCTAAGAGCACGTTTGCATGAGATAGTTTGGGTTTCTTCCAGCTTAACCTTAAGGTTCAAATCCAATTTTAGGAATGGAAACAGCCTGAAAACTCTTGAAGGAGAGTTTCGCCGCCCATTATGATCCTAATCAGTTTGATGAATTAGTCTTTATCGTTGCGCGAAGAAAATATCTGATTTACACAAAAGTATATCACTTACTTTTTCCCTTACGACAGTATTATTTTATCAAAAAAAAAGTATTATTAAAAATTAAGTAAGAGTATATAAAAATTTACTAAATATAGTTACTATTTATAAAATCAATGACATAGATTTGTCAAAAAAAATCAATTTTATCTAATAAATTTCTTAATTTTTGGCTGTAGGTGGTCAGTGATAGCAGCACATTTGCCGGGAAGAACAGATAATGAGATAAAGAATTACTGGAACTCTCATTTAAGGAGAAAGATTTACTGCTACATGAGATCTATGAATGAATCTCCACCACCCCTTGACATGGCTACAGCTTCAGAATCTTCTACATCCAAGAGAAGTTTTAATCAAGGGACAAAAATTAATAAACCAAATATGGAAGATGAAAAAAACATGCATGCTATTTTAATCCAAAACTCCCTTAATGAATTAATGCCTAAAGAGATATTAACTTCACAAAGTTGTTCTACTGGAGAGGAAGAAATTTTGATGATGGGTGGCATGAATAATAATAATAATACAATTGTATCAAATGAAGAGGGGTTGGGACCATATGAATGGTTAGATGATGAATTAATGAAACTTAGTAACATGTTTGAAAATAGGATGGGGAATTTATCACTTCAGGATAATAATAATAATAATAATAATAATAATAATACTAATAATAATAATAATAATAATAATAATTACTATGGGAATAATATGAATCATCATATGGAGATGATGGGAAGCAAAAGTTGTGGTAATTGGAGCTCATTATCAAAGGCAGAGAATGGAGATCAATGGTACACTAATTGTTATTCCAATGATTATTATCAATTGTCTGATTGGGTTTCAGCTGGTACTAGTGTTAAATCTCATAATCAATGGGACATTTGTGGTGAAGACAAATTGGAGACTTGCTTGTGGGACACTGGCATTGACTTTCGTCAGTAATAATCGATCATATTTTATAAGAACCACACTATCGATCTCCTCATAGTACTTACATGTGTTTTACGACTTGGGTTGTGTCTACGAGAATAAGTGAATTTTTCGTTTGTAAGTGTGTTTATAGTGTGTGTTTTTATTTCATTATTACTTGTAAGTTGCTTGGGTTAGTGATTTGTGTAATTTGTAAGATGTTATTATAGAATTCAAAGTTTATGTTACCAATTTGTAATGTACTAGGTCATAAAACTCCTTATGTGAAAGTATAGTAAAATTTATTTGTGTTCCTTAACTATTGTGAGAAACTTCGATTTTTTAATCGACTTGCATTTTTTCCATCAAAAAAACAAATAATCTTGTAGTACTGATCCTATCAATACTAGCACTCTGGAGTAAGAACTAGTAGAAGCAGAAAATTTGCTCATTCATGATGAACTAGCCTAAGCCCTTGTTTGGGACCTCAAAAAACTTTTTTTTATACAAGTAAAATATAGGGACTGAAATGATATATCAACGAAGCAGGAAAGATATCTTCAAAAGTGCATGCAGCGTAGATGGCCATATAGCGATGATTTCCCACCATGTAAACGAAAAAACACTGGGAATATATATATATATATATTATCTTTTGTGCGGATTTCAACAGGTTCATGCACTATCAATTGCTAGCAAAACTTTTACCACTATATCAATTTACAACAAACAATATAGAAACACAAATAAAATAAATACAAACACATTAATTTAAAACTAAATTAAATTTATATACATTTTATGGTTTAAAAAGTTATTAATAATGTGGATATGAAATTTTATTTATTTTGTTTTTATTTTTATAAGTTTTTATTTCTATATTACTCTGTCATTTTAAAAGGTTTCACTAATTTTTATTTTTATAATTAATGTCACTTTTATGTTATTCTCTTTTCTAAAGGGTCTCACAAAAAAGTTTGTTTTGAGCTCCTAAATAAGTTGTGCCGGCCCTGGAAGTCAGTTATGTAAGGTTGGACATTTTCCATGATTTCCCGAATTCGAACTCGAGATCTTCACCTCACCCGTGTAACTTTATGAGTGATGTTTTTCTGGAAAAAAAAACAATGGATCTAAATATATCACCGAATCATGAAGAAGGAGAATATTTGTTGGATGGATAGGACTTTTTGCAACTAATATTAAAGACACGGTGCAAAATGACCTATATATCCTTATGCCAATTTTATGTTCCCATACTTTTTTAGGGAGGAAATCGAAAAGTACTCTTCAGTAGTTGTTAGTATTTGAGGCTTCAATAGGGAGACAATGAGAAAGACAGATCTTAATCGCACCCCTTTCTCCTCTTCTTTCCACAACTATGAACATGGAGGAGATCTTCAAACTATTATGTTTTGGGGAAGAAAACAGTTAGATGTTCTTTGAGTGAGAGTGAAGAAGAGATGGTTGTCGTTCTGTTCAATGAGAGAAATCAAGACTTGGAATTGTTTTTAATTTTAGTTATTATTTTGTTTTGTTAATGAGATAGATTGAGATCTGGAAGAGGAGATAGAGTTCTCCATTGAATGCTACTTTGATATGAGCAACCACTAAACATGAAACAAAATTTCATTTTTTAATAAAAATTAATTAAAAAACTTGTATATTGCCACGTAATTACTGTAACAACCACATAATAATCAAAATACTAAAATAAGAAATTTAGTAGAGATTCATTTTAGCAATTAAGTAAATATAAATATATGGTATTTACCACCTTCCAAGGTAACCACGCAAAATCTGAACCACACATTTTTTAAATGATGAAATCGATGGCTCCACATGCACTTGTGTAATTTACACAAGTTTCCTCTTTGTGAATGTGATCCGCCACCCTATTTAGCATGTTTGGGAGGGGTAAAGGGGCTTTGAGTGTTTTTATTAGGGGTATTTTGGATGAATCATTTGAGGTGTCCTTGGAAGGTGACAGAGTATCTTAAATAATTGGTCCTTGCTAGCCTGTGACTTTAGTGTGTCAAATGTCAACGTACTAGATATATACATTAGAATTGGAAAGCAATTAATAAACAAATCACTTTCAGCAAAACGGGATGAGAATCCAATGGGAAGAAAACCTTCAACATAACAAAAATACCAAGAAGTGTGGGTTAGTTTTTTTTGTTATTATCTCATTGATGTGTAGTTTCTATCGGCTTTTTCTATGACTAATCTACACCGGGGAACCTGGCTAACCACGAGTACCCGACTTTGCCTACCCGTGTAGTTCTCCCCTCGCAACAGAGTTTTTGCCACACCCAAGATTCGAAACCAATGGTTGGTTTCGTTAATTACTTTGAAAACTGTTTTTGAACTCAAAAATTGGGTTTATTAAATACAAAATACTAATTTTAAAAGTTTAGTTTTAATCTTGGTGTTTTGATAGTTGTTTATGCATGAAAAGATTTCAAAGAAGTAAAATATAATTATGTTCTAATGTCCTTCATGTTTCCACATAAGTTTTATAATGGGCCCTTCAAATCACCACAACCACTGCACAAGCCCTCTTCAAATTTGGAAAATTTATTAAAGAAAAATATAAATAAACCATTTATCAGAAACAACTTTATGAAATAATATAGCATTTAAAATAAGAAAAGGCACTCAACAGCAAAATGCTTGTTCCACAACTGAATAAAACTAACATCATCACTTCTAAATGTTATCATCATCTATAACGATGCTACAAAATAGTGTCAATCACCAAAAAACTATATTCATAAAGACATGATAATCCAACTTCCATGAATGAATCAATAAGAGAAAAATGATTTAATCACAACAAAACAGTCAGAAAACCAATCATTAAGGTGTTTACAATTGCAAGAATTCATAGACAACATCATCAACCAAAGAATTAAAAATTTGATCCACAACCTCAGCTCCAAATTCAAAAGCATCAACATCATAATCTAACCATTTTCCATATTTGCTACTCATGTCCTTATCCACAAGCTCATCTACCATTGAATCTCTCATTCCTTTCCAACCTGAAATTTCCTTATACACATCTTCTGCTAACCATTCCTTTCTTCTCATCATTTCTACTCCTTTGGTCCACATTTTGTATCCACCTTTTACATATTGCATGCATCTTAAGTCCAAACATTCACTCACACAGTCAAATATAACTTTCCTTCTTATCCTAGATTCATTATCGAAACCTCCCTTTCGGCTTTCTAATTGGTTGAATAGATGAGGATTTACAATCTCACGAGCTCGACCGAGGGAAAAATCCATATACATTAACTCAACATTGGATAATATCTCTTTCACATAGTCCAACTCCCATATTCTTGATCTTCCAAACTTGTTCACAGAAAATGTACTTGTCTGCTTCTTTAAAATGGTTCCTGCTAATGTTGAAGAAGCTGAGTCAGATAACTCTGCATCAGACTCAGTAGGATGGAACTTCGTCGAAAAATTAAAGCCATGGACTTCTTGAACTTGAACAGATGGGCACAACTTGCTTCCTGAATTTAGACATAGTAAAAATTACCACTCCTGAATCATGAACTAATTAATTTCAAAATCGAAAATCATTAGCATAACTTACCTTCTGTACTAGTAATGTCCGCGCTCATTGAGGATTCACAGCTTTCGATTGAAAAGGAAGGCTCGAGAACAGAGATTGGACTTGGTTGTCGGCAATTGAACGACTGTGGTTCCATCTCATCAACCTGTAAACATCTTTAGTTAGTGACCCACTAAATGGAGAAAAGCACAGGGAAAATGCCACCAGTTAATAAAAGGGTGATTATTCAGTACCGTTTGTATATTTTCAATAAGATTATTACCACTCATTATTTTAATTACTTAAAAATTGATGTTCACTACACTCAAATCTGGTTCAAGTTGAACACGAAATGAGTGCATATATCCTAAAGTGCTGATTTGATTGTATCTTAGAACAAGTTGTAACATACAACTACAAATAATATAGACTAGATAAGACCATTCTGGACCACAAATTTCAAGTAACAAAGCACCATAGCAAGGCCAACTAGGTTAATAACAGCTACATTTAACTTTGCCATAATCTTTAAATATGCACAAACTTCAAAATGAAATGCCTATTTGTTGCTATCCAGGATATAATTATTGAAGAACAACTAATAAGTAAAATCAAAGAGTAAAACCAGTATGTCAAATGGTAAATAAGTAGAAATGAACTCAAGGCAGAACTATGTTTACCTCTAATTGCTTACTATCTATCAAAACTATTTTTTGGGGGAAACAGGGAATGAATTTTTCTCTCTTGTTTTTCATTCACATGTCAGATTTTTTACTTTAAGTGAGCAAGCCTAACTTTTTGTTCATGTTCGGCTATTGAACTGATGACCCTGTGCTGTTATATCGACATGTTTAAGTGATAATAACTACTTAAAAATAAAATAGGCAAGAAGAATTAGAGGACGAACATACCCATGAGTTATGTTTCATTGATAATTTTGGAAGACTGGTGAAGGACATGTCAGAACCATGGCTACTGCTCAACCTGTCCGTGAAAAACATATCTTGATCTTTCTTTTGCTGCAATCTTGGATTCGAGTCACCTATACTAATGCTGGTCACTTGATCATCTGAACTTGCTTCAGTAATAGAAGGTTGCCTCAATTTAGAAGTATCATTGCAAGAAGTTTCAACTCCACCTGTTAATTCCCTCAACTTCTGTTCTAATAGCATACCTAAGGCATCACCACCAATTACATTGTAACCTATTGGAGACCTTGTATTATCTGTGTCAAGCAACACTCTTTTAATGCGTTGATCCAAAGAAAGACCGTTAGTATTCTCGCCAGCTTGTCCAGATGACTCGAAACCTGGATTGCTCCTAGCTAATGGTGTAGTAAATGTGAAGGAAACTACATCCATGTCTTTCTTTTTGACATCTTCAGTCCAACCATACTGTTTATTACCCACTAGATTAGACTTAACAGGCTTCGGAGTTTTGTCGATGAACAAATTATCCACAACCCTATCATTCCAGTCCTTGTCTGTAGTCCTTTTCTTTCTAGGAAAACTGTTTGTGCTGGTATATAAAACTTCCTTTTCGCTGTCGGTCGTCTCCATGACAGACTTTCTAGATCCAGCTTTGGATTTGGTAATGGATTTACTACTAGAGCTTCTATGACGTCCATAAGGAGAATCTCCACTTGTAACCTTTCTACCTTGCGAATTGGAAACCGATGACTTTGATGCCAACTTGTCATTATCAATTGAATGATTCTGTTTCAGATTATTCTGCCTGAGAACACCAGAAGAATTATGACCCGGCGATTTCTTATGCGAAATTCTCTGAACATGCGCCTTCTGTGGCTGGTTGGATTTAGTATCAAGCTGCTCTTTTTGGCCCATCGAACTTCTGCCTCCAGTCGAACTCAAACCTTCTCTTCTTTGAACATTCACTTTTGCTTGGATTGCAAGCGAAATAGACTTCCCTTTATTCATTGAAGAAGAATCTTCTTCTGCATGTGTAGGAGATTTGATGGACGTATCCATAGTTCCATTCCAGCTTCTGTTCATAGGTTGTCCCTTTAGATACTTCGCAGCATTTGACTCGACTGGCCTTTGGGAAGGTTCTGAAACCCTGGTTGTTCTATGAGAAATTTCTCTTTTTTCCTTTAGCTCTCGAGTTCTAGAGGTCATGGAAGATGGCCCAATTAGAGGCCCTTTTTGTGAAGACTCCAACTTATCTTTAACATCTTTAACCCTCAATGAGACTGTTGATGATGCCGAAGGTGTTTTGGCTTTTGAACTAGTTTGTGATCCAGGTTCAATAATTCTTGCTGCAGCTTCCATTATATAAGCAGCATTGTTGATTGGAACAAAGCCCTTAATAGGGGACATAAGTCTGTGGTGTGTAATAGGAATTGACTTAGCTGATTTCGGAGGTAATACTTCTGTTTGGAACTTTTCAATTGGCCTCGTAATCGTCTTTTGAGGCTTTGGCTCCATGAAGTTCCTAGAAGAGCCCTCAATTTTTTCAACAAGCTTTCCAGAATATAGACTCTGATGGTCATACTGATGATTGAGGTCTTTCCTGTGGAACTGAGCATCTTGAAGTGATCTGGTATCTGAATATGGGGAAGCGTACGGATCGGAAAAATTGGAAGTAGGCAAGGAATCTAATCCCATAAGCCTGGCAACTACACTAGGGGCTCTTTTTCCACATGTTTCATCATCTGTAACAGATGAAGCATAACTATGATCACAGCTTCCTCTAGCATTTTCCCTGACTCCGTTTTCGTCTTCATCAACCTAGAAGAATTAAACAAGTGATTATCAAAAATTCATAACGTAAAATATACTAAAAGTTAAGACTCCAGATAATGATACCCCCACCAGATAGCGATGTGTCATTGCCACCTTGTGACCGAATTTTCTTTCCTGTTTCGACTCTGCAAATGATGAAGAACAAAAACTTACCAATAGTAAAAGATAAAATGAATACAACAACATTTTTTTTAACATAAGTAATGCAATTGAAAAGAGATATAAAAATGTAAAACACTACTATATGTTCTATTCAAGTAGTATATGTACCTGGTGAATCTGACTTGGACGCGAATAATTTCTTACGGGACTTTGAGGTCCAGTCAAACAAGTGGAAGAAGCCACCAACATATCCTCCTCCACCTTTTGTCCCTTCTTTTTCAACTCCCATTTTCAAAGCAGAATTAAGCTAACCTATAACATGCATCAAGAAAGAATTAGTATGAACATTGTTCGCCAACCTCATTTGAAATTTAAAGACAGGTGAAGAAAGTATATAGAGTTACTCAAACTAGCTACCCATAAAGCCCTAGGGAATTAACTGATGCAATCTAAACCAAAACAAATAAAATAAACACAATTACTAAAACCTAAGATCCACCTTAAAATTTCCTTCATTTGTCATTTTTCTTCATCTACAAATCTCCTGTTGAGAAAACCAACCAGACAATATAGAGTCAAATCTACCTCACATTCTTCCTCATGTTACTCATGTTAAAATCAACCATATGCAATTCAAATCAATAGCTAATACACACACCCAGCCCCATCTCCAACTAATCAAGTACAAAATTCAAAAGATCAATAGCATAAATTTGAGCTAAAATCAAACATGTATATAAGAAATCTCAAATTTAAAAGGGGAGGTGTACAGTGAGGGAAAATGCAATGTTGATGAAGCAAAGGTTATTTATTTGGTTCTCAAGTATATTCGAATAGTTCTAAATGCAAACAGAGGCATGAACAAATCACTTGTTAACCATCTATGGAATGATCCTCATCATCTAAACAACGAATTGAAACCCCCAAAAAACACAAAATTCATTCAATTCAAAGCACTTGGAAATTTTAACAGAATAAAAATACTAAAAATAACATAAATGATGACAATAGGGCACCAAATAGAGGGAAAAGAAAACATAAAAAAAGTGCAATTGAAAACGAAATCCCTAAAGGAAGAAGCTAACGGGGATAACCCATTAAAGGAAACGAAAAAAAGAAGCAAACTTTAGCATAAGCGAGAAGACTTACGTTGAAACGATGAGATGGGTCAGCTAAGCAATTGAGTGAAGTGAAAGAGAAGCGGCAACATTGTTTTTTTGTTTTATCACAGTGAAAGACAAAAAGCGTAGGTGAAGGAATTGAATTTGGTGTTAGAAATTGAAGAAGCAAAATGTAAAACTTTTGATTTGATGAGGTCTAGAGAGAGAGAGAGAAGAGTCAGAGAAGTGAAGGGGTGGAGAGAGAAAGGGACCGTTTGGCGTTTGAAGCATTAATAATGGAGACAGAAATGAGAATTTTTGTTGCATATGAAATTAAAAAAAGAAATGTACTGAAATTAAAAAACGCTTTTTTTTGAAATATGTTTGTATTATAAAAATGGGGAGTGTTTATAACGTCTCTCTAGAGAGGGATGGCATTTCAAAATCCAAACGGGAAAAAGTTGTCCAAGGAGCTTGATATCGTCACCTGAGCCTGGAATTCGGAGTAATATTTCACCTATTGCTAGATGACACGTGTCTTTTTTTTTTTGTTTATAAAATTGTCTCTTTTTTTTACTGAAAAAGGAGACAATTTTGAATATTAGAGTAAATTACTCTCTTCTTCCATTATAGATATAGAATTACGCGTCTCTACCCTCTTGTTTTAAATCACACTTCATACTTCCTTAATAATCAAGGACACGTTTGTAATTGATTAAAAAATAAGTGATTTTTATGTTAAATAGCGGATAAGCTAGCGGATTGAATTTAAAGTAATTGGTAAAATTAGCGGATAAAATGGCTGTTAGCGAATCAAATAACGAATAAATTAGCTTATAGCGGATAGCTGATAGCTTATATGCTAGTGGATTGAATTTAAAGTATTTGGTGAAATTAATAGTTGAACTAGCTTATAAATATAAAATGACATAAATGTATATTTGTAATTAATACTAAAAAATGGGATAGAATATTCATTTAATTAGTGGCAGAGCTAGGTCATATTTTATGAGGGGGCTAAATATAAAAGAAATTATTTATAGGCAAAATAAACTTCATTAAAATAGAACTAAATGTGCTAATAGAAGCAAAAGAAATTTTTTAGCATAAAAAACTCAAATTTGTGAGATGAAGTACTGTTTTAGTAAACAATTAGGATACAGAAGAGATGGAAAATTAGCTAAATATAGTGAAATATAAGACATTATTAAACTATACGTACTAATATTTATTATTATACATTGTTTTTATTTTTTTGGTAACTATCTCATTCTTATACCAATTTCGTACTACTAAGTGACTTTGGACGTCACATCTCAACCCAAAACCTTAAGGTATCAAGTATATGGGTCCCCTCTCTTATATGTCCTTCATATAGCTCATTCATAGCCGATGTGGGACTAACCACTCACACTTGAATTTCCAACATCTCCCCCCAAGTGTGAGTCACCCACATCACTATACTTGATCCAAACTAGGATCCACTACCCGCTCCCCCACCAAGCCGAACCATGGCTCTGATACCACTTGTTGGGGAGTCCGGGGGAGCACCGGGAGAAACACCGAGCTATCCAATGAACCGGACCACTGAGAGACTTGGACACCGGTGTGTGTATTTTCTATTCTTCTTTTTCTGCGAAATGCTTCTGTAAAGTGAGAAACCAAGTTTCAGTACACAGTGTGTGAGGCAAAGAGAAGAGAGGAAGAAACTATTCATTGTAATAATCATCATCATAGTGGATTTTGCTCGGATTCAGACCCCCAGACGTAGGAGAAATCCGAACTGGGTTACCAAATTTTGGTGTTCTCTTCTCCCTTTATCCTGTTCTTTCTTTTCGTAATTTTGTTTAATTCGCTTTATGTTCTTAACTCAAAATTGAATCTAGTTTTGGTTTCTGAACTTTTTAAAACTCAAAAAAAATCAGATTTTGGTATTTGAAAATTTCAAAACAGAAAATCATCTCAAACATGGCCTTAGTTTTTTACTAGTTTTTACTTTTTAGTTATTCAATTCTTAGTTTGGGTGACTTAGGATTTTTTTATACTAGTAAAAAGTCTAAATAGAGTTTTTTTTACAAAAAATTTTGGGTGAGAGCAGTGGCAAATCCAGGATTAAGAGTCTATGGGGGCAAGAAGGCAAGAAGGCCACTTTGAAAAGATACTACACTTTTATTTCATTTATTTGACACTTTGACACTAAAATGATCAAAAATATAAATCCTATTACATTGTTTTTTTTTCTCAAGGCCGGTGTCTTTCAATTCACAATGGGTGAGAAATGCATCCCTTGCCATCTCCTTTTTGCAAAGCATTTTTTTGGTGGGGGCAAATTAAAAACTCATTAAGCATGAACAATAAAATAAGTTGATTTCATGGGGGCAATTGCCCTCAATCCAATAAAGATGTATCCGCCATTGGGTAAGAGAATGACGCCTCAGTCTATGGTAGGGAAGATCTTCGGACTCTTTGAGTATTTACGAATGTAACATTTACCTCATCTCAAAGAGATTAGTGGAGATTTAAACCCAAAATTTTCTGAATACAAATTCTGTTTAAAGTTATTTAAGGTTGATGGTAAATTTAAATGTCACTTATTTATTGTGTGATATAATTAGCGTAGCCCCCACGGTCTAATAAAATCCTTTTCTATGTTCAGGAAAGAAATGAAAAGAAGAAACATCCTGCTTTTGTTGTCATTACTTTTGAGGTACTTTGAATTTCTTGGATACCTACCTACCTCCTCTCTGGTGGTGGCTAAATGAATCTCAACCACAGTATTACTGGGTATTAATTGACTCTGCAAAATCCATTCACTAGTCATTCAAAGCTCTCCTTTTTTGTCAATAATATTCAAGGCTCTTCGGTAACCAGCCAACAACAACCTCGAAATGGATTTTCTCTCTGTTTTTGTTGTTTGAAAATGAAGTTCCATGGAATTTGATTCCACCCCCATAATAATCCTTTCTTTAGGTTGGGGTTTTCTTGGACTGCAGCAAATCTAGTACTCCAAACTTCAAATTCGAAACAATGATTTCGTGTGATTTAAGCCAACCTTCTTTTTTAAACTTGATTCTAACGTAGTAATATTTGTGGTAGTAATTTATTTATTTTGATAGTTTCTCAGCCTTATAATTATTTATTCGGTTCTATCAATTTTAAATGCTTCACTTAATTTTTCTCAGAAAAAAAATGCTTCACTTAATTAATCCATCCTCTTTTAGACTATGTTTGGCAAGTCTCGTCCGCTAACGGATAGTGAATTTGACTAGTGGATGATGAATATACACATTTTGTAAGAACTCTTTTGATATAAAATCAAAAGAGATATTGATCATAGATTCATATAAAATATTGATCAATAACTCTTTTGATAATGCGTATAATATAAAATCAGTAAACCAAATGAGATATTGATCATAGATTCATATAAAAACCTTAGATATACATGAAAATGAAGACAACTACATCCAATCCCAACAAGAAAAGAGTTAGCTATCCATTTCCATGGAAGCTTTACAAAGATACAATAGAAAGAGATGAAGAACAATCAATAGTTACCATTTTTCTAAGCTTCACTATGATTAAAATCCACTTCTTTGTTACCTTGGTTCGTGCCCTATGTTCTCTTCTTCTTAAGATCCCAGAATGTGTGAAATAGAATTGAAAGAACCCTTTTATAGCCGCTGAAAAGTGAACAGATCTATAATCTCATTAAACGGCGTGCTGGAAACCACTTTCATTGTTGGACAAACCCTTTGTAAGTTAGCTTTCTTGCTCATGATGAAACCTCTGCTTGCTGGACACAATAGGACTTGCTGGACGAGCTCTTCATAAAACAAATTTCCTGCACATGAAGAAAGCTTGTCTTGCTGGACGAGGAATAATCTTGTTGGACCACCAATTGAATGAGTTTCTGCCTGTCATCTTGCTGGACCACATTTAGCTTGCTGAACAAGGGAGAATTCCCTACACTTGAAGAAAGTTGATCTCTTGTTGGACAAGACCTATTCTGGCTGGACAAGAAGTGTCTACTTTTCTTCACAGGCAGTTTTTAAGGGGAACTTCCATCAGTGGTAATCCAGTGCAAAACGCAATTGATGCTATTTTAAGTGCAACTTCCACCAGTGGAAGTCCAGCTGCCTTGGCCTTTTTGTACGACCAGCTTAATGATGGATCTTTCTGGAAAAGTGATGTATCCACTACTATGTTTTTAAAATAAATTTAACAGAATCAAATGGGAATCAAATTACTTATAAAAATATATCTATAAATTAAAAGTAAAAATATTTAATACAAAAATAAACTCTTATTATCCTTACTAAAACGGCCGGGTGGAAGATGGGGAGTGGAAAAGTGGAGTGTTACAAGTTCGAACTCGGACTCCCAGCGTCTACACAATATTTACTTGTGTTTTATCACTAAGTTATGTCTTCGAGACAAATAATTTTTTTAGGAAATAATTGGTTTTCTTAATAACACAATAAGCGTAAGATTGAAAAAAATCGAATTTTTTCAATGATATATTAATAATAGCATATTGTATTTATGGAAATTAATATTTTATAAGGGTGTTAAATTAAAATAAAATAAATCTTTTTTGGTGATCAAAATAAAATAAAATTAACTTGTCATACATGTTAACCAACTTAAGAATATAATGCTCAATCAATAACTGATTTTTTTTGGTTGTTTAGAGGGCTATAGCCACCCCATGTAAAAATCCAAATAGTTCAGCAAATAAATTGAGTCGTTATGCTTTATTTTTTATACCAACTATGATCACCCAAAGACATCAACATTCTGTGCAAAACAGTTTGGCTCTAAGTATTGGCAGGGGCATGTCCCTGCTCCTGATGACTCTATAGTCTCAGTCTGTAGTGATTCCACGAATTCGCTTTTAGTTCAATCAACAGAATGAATGTTTGACGTTAAAAAAGACATCACCATTCTGAATATATGAAAAATCAGCTCACTTAAAAATTCGTTTCATTTTGGTGTCCTCATTTGTGAAACTCTCTGTAGCTGACTTTGTCGTTTCTAACTGTACATTTGGGGGAAGGATTGTCTATATTGAGCATTTGGTACCTTGGTGCCTTTATTTCTATCTCGCTCTTAACTCCATCTCTCTTATCACATACTATTATTTTAATCATTGTTCTCTCTCCTAAAATACACTAAAGTTACCAAATGCTCATGGTAGAGTAGACGACCGACACATTTGTTGTTGTTTCCCTCTATTGTCTCTAAAGTAATCTTTATAGATAGCTACAAAGTCTAAAATTGGCACATTTCCAAAAATGAGTAATCAAAATGAGATGAAAAAATTTTAGGAAACCAAAAGTGAATATTACCATATTTTAGGAACCAAAAATATATTGAAGCCGAGATTGTTGTTTACAAGATTGATTACAGACACAAAATATAATCCAATCGCACAAAAAATGATAAAAAACAGAAAGATTTCATATTGTTTTTTCTCAGTTCTGTGATTCAATTTCAAACAGGAAAAAAAAGCATCTCCAATAGTTTTTTTATCCTCACATCTATGTTTCCTTTATGTCACACAATGAAATGCAAACTTGATGAAAGTATCAAGGTACGTATTATCCCTATTCAACAATTTAACAGAATAACAAAAAAAGAATAATTTTGGCAATAAGCAGGTCAAATAAGGGTGTATGACTCCAATATCCCACTTTTGTATATGAACACAATACCACTACAAATGATATAGAAGCGGTCCACTCTAAAACTTTAGCATATATAATGGTTAGGAGGTAGTTGTAAACAGTAGAAGTTTTGTGAAAGTAAAATCTGATACAAGAACAAAAAAATAGGATAAACCAGAAGTTGGATAGAGGGTGTAAGGAGTTGCAGAGATGGACATGCTTATAAGCTATAAGCTAGAGATTGAATGTAAAGCAGAAGCAATCACTACAAACCAAAGCGGAGAAAAGAAACTCCTTCATCATAAATTCATAATAATCCCAAAGCCAAACCAAGTAGAATCCGAAAACAGAATTGTAGTAAATAGGTGCATTGGAAAAATAAGAGTAAAAAGGCTATTATGATCACCCAAATACATAAAATCACTGTTCTAATCATCCAAATATATATAGAAAAACAGACAAGGAATCACCAATTTAAGGAGCACGCATAGCATGCTTCACAAATTAGTGAATTGCATGCTCCAGCAGAGAAGAACATCAAGTCAAACAACCAAAACACAATCTGTAAGTGTAAACTGAAATTCTCACCATCAAGACTTGCACTGACATGTATGAATGAATTACTCAATAAATAACACTTTTCACAAAATAGAAAACTAAAATTGTGGTCATCATTAATTCATAGCACAAATGTAAAATCCTTTTGCAAGATTGGAACATATATATATATGTCAAAACAAATGTCTCACTAGTCACTAGTTTCTACATGTCATGGAAGCCGATTAGAACATAAAATTGTTAACCAAATGCCATTCCAACAGCTGCTAAACTATTGTACTATCCTATCCATATTTCATTAACATGTCCACAACAAACATTACTTAACTTTATTGAATTATAAGATGCGTACGTACTAAACAGCAAACAGCATTTGAACTCGTCATTGAGTAAAAGAGTAAAATAAAAATTATACAGTCTTCCCTATAATGGGTCCCAAAGTAATCTTGAGCTCCTTCAGATGATCTTCCAAATTGTCTATGTCATTCTGCTGCTTATTCTCTTCAAGCAAATTTGTAGCTGTTGTTATTGCAGATTCTATCTTTTCAATTTCTTGAGAGGAGAGCTTTGAATTAATATCTTCGTTCTTTAAAGCATTTCTCATTTTGTAAATGAAGTCATCCAATGCATTAAGTGCTTCGGCCTTCCTTAGGAATTTCTTGTCTTCAAGATGGAAATTCTCAGCTTCTTGGATCAGTTTTTTCATTTCTTCTGTTGACAACTTTTCTTTGTAATTGGTTATCGTAATCTCATTTGTAACGCCATTAGAATTATCCTTGGCAGAAACTGTCAAAATACCATTATCATCAATAGCAAAACAGACGTCCAAAGGGTGGCCACGGGGAGCTCGTGGATGGCCAGAAAGACAAAAAGAACCAATTATATTGTTGTCACTAGCTCGTGTTCTCTCACCCTCATAAACCTCAATCAAGGTAGAGAATTGGTTATCTCCATCTGTACGATATATTTTTGTCTTCTTGACAGGAATGCAAGTGTTCCTAGGAATCACTACACTCATGATGTCTCCTTTTGCTAAAATACCAAGAGATAACGGTGTAACATCATGCAAAACCAACTTCGGGACATTATCAATGCCTTCTGTCAACAAAGCAGCCTGAACGGCTGCCCCAAATGCAACAGCCTCATCAGGGTTGATGCTCTTACACAGGTCATTCCCCTTGAAAAAGTCCTGCAATAGTTGCTGAACTTTAGGAATCCTAGAAGACCCACCAACAAGGACAATATCATCAACACTATTCTTGTCCATCTTTGCATCCGAAAGACAACTTTCAACAATCTTCATGCACTGACTAAAAAGGTCCATATTCAATTCCTCAAACTTTGCGCGATTTATTGATGAAGAAAAATCAATGCCTTGAAACAGAGAATCTACCTCAATAGTGGCAACAACAGCAAAAGAAAGTAATCTTTTTGCTCGCTCACAAGTAGTTCTCAACCTCCTCAAGGCTTTTGGGTTCCCACCAATGTCCACTTTGTTCTTTTTGTTGAACTCCTGGACAAAGTGGTTTAACATTCTATTATCAAAGTCCTCTCCCCCTAGGTGAGTATTTCCGGAAGTGGCCTTAACTTGGAAAACCATATCATTGATTGTAAGGAGAGACACATCAAAAGTTCCACCACCAAGGTCAAAGACGAAAATATTTCGTTCTCTTACGCAACCTGTTCTCTTGTCAAGACCATACGCAACAGCAGCAGCTGTGGGTTCATTCATTATGCGTATAACATTGAGACCAGCAATGGCAGCAGCATCTATGGTGGCTTTTCGCTGAGAATCACTAAAATAAGCTGGAACAGTAACAACCGCATTCTTGACAGGTGATTCTAAATACGCCTCTGCAATTTCCCGCATTTTGGAGAGGACCATCGATGATATTTCCTCGGCACAAAGGTGCTTCTCTTGATCCTTGTACCTAACCGTAATCATGGGTTTGTCATTAAGCCCTGCAGTGACCTTGAATGGCCACAACATGACATCACTTTGAACAATAGGATCACTAAACTTCCTACCAATTAACCTCTTAGCATCTGGAAAAAGATAATATAATAAATATGTTGTTCAGCATAAGAAGCCCAGATGATAAGTAGCCAGTAGGATAAAAATATGATACGACACAACTATAGGGACAGTGGGAATAAACATCTTAACAGTTGTTTAATAAGGCATAAACATATCATTAGTCTCAGATATAACAATCACACTGAATAAATATTTAAAGAGTAAAAAGTTGGAATTACCAAAGACAGTGTTTTCTGGGTTGGTAGCAGCTTGATACTTGGCAGCATCACCAACCAATCTTTGATCTTTAGTAAAAGCAACAAAAGAAGGAGTTGTTCTATTGCCTTGGTCATTGTGGATAATCTCAACTCGACAATGCTGCTCTTGCCATACCGCAACACAAGAGTACGTTGTGCCAAGGTCTATTCCAATGGCATCTTCATATTTTCTTGCCATTGATATCTTTCAAGTAAATGAAAAAAGCGCAAGTTGGGATTGGAAGGAATGAAAACCCTTTTTCTTGTTTTCCCCCTCACTCGCTTAGAAAAACCCCTTCAGAAGGAAAACGCTCCTTCCTTTGTTTGACTTGATTATCTTCTTTTTTTTGGCAAAATTGCACTTTTAGCCATTTATGTTTGGGGTTTGTGTCAATTTGGCCCTTTATGTTATTTTTTTCTCGTTTTAGCCCCTCATGTTTTTTTGTGTGTCATTTTGGCCCCTACCGTTAGTTTTTTCTAACGGACGCCACGCTGGCAGTTAACTGCTGACGTGGCGTCTTAAATGTCAGGATTGACTTTGACCTGATTCGGTGATATGGCACATAAGGGACCAAATTGAAACTTAAAAAGAACATAGGGGACCAAATTGAAACTGAAAAATAAAATTAACAAAAACAAAAAACAACTTCATCTTCTTCCTCCAAACACTACCTCCATTTTCATCTTCTCCGGCGAGCCACCACCAAAAATCAATAACTCTTCCATTTTTAATCCCTAAATCCCCAAATCCTAAATCACCAAATCCTAAATCCCAAATCCTAAATCCCCAAATCACCAAATCCCAAATCCATCTATCTATTTATGAATAATAACCAGAAACGTTCAACCCAACTCAAAAACCAAGCTCTGAATTCCTGAAAAACCCACCATAGAAGCAGCACCAACGAACAACATAACAAATTTAGCAAACGCTGAGTAAAACCAGCTAATTACATCTCAAAAACCAAAAACAAACAAAAAGGAAATGCCAAACAAGAACAAGAAAGAAAGGCAAATATGGAAAAAACAAGGAATCATAAATCAATTCGATTACAATAACACAGTATTTTTGTAGAGGAAATAAAGGAAAATCATCAAATTAATGGCTGTTCAAGTTCAATACCCATCCAATGTTATGAATTTACCAATTAATTCCATCTCTTGTAACGCCAGAAACGTTGACTACTCTTTCCAACAACAACAAAGAATACAGCTTCATCAATCTCAACAAAAACAACAGCAGCAGCAACATTGATATTGGGATTTAGGGATTAAGTTTGAGAAATTTAGGGTTTTGGGTTTGAGGGAAAGAGGTTGGGGATTAAGAGTGGAAGAGTTATTGATTTTTTTTTGCTGTTGTGGTGGTGGTGTGGTGGTGGTGGCTCGCCGGAGGTGGTGGTGGCTGCCGGAAAAGAAGATGATGAAGAGTGATTGATGTTTTGTGTTTGTTTCAATTTGGTCCCCTATGTTTCTTTTTTGTTTCAATTTGGTCCTCCATTGGCCATGTCAATTAATGAGTACACGTCACCTGGACGCCACGTCAGCAGTTAACTGCCAGCGTGGCGTCCGTTAGAAAAAACTAACGGCAGGGGCTAAAATGACACACAAAAAAAACATGAGGGGCTAAAACGAGAAAAAAAACATAAAGGGCCACATTGACACAAACCCCAAACATAAATGGCCAAAACTGCAATTTTGCCTTTTTTTTTGGTCCAGATCGGCGTATCCACCGCCGAAAGCAGTGATTAATCCCCTCGCTAGATTGGAGACACTCAAAGGGTGGGACAGCAGGCTTAGGGATTTAAAGCTGCTCCATACCCAAGACGAGGATCAAACCCTCGACAATTGGTTAAGGGAGGATGAACCCCAACCGGTCAAACACACCCCCTGAGTTTGTAAATTATCCTTTTATTAGTAGAGTAATTTAAATTTATAATAAAAAAGTAATTTAAATTTAATATTTAATATCACTAACGCCGTAAACATCTTTTAGTGTTTAAATATGCATTTGAAGCATCCGTAAGGTCTGGCTCAACTGGCAATTGTCAATATTGTTAGGCTGGATACCATGTCTTGGATTCGAACCCGAAACTTAACAGTTATATGTGTGACTTTCAAGTGGCAATTACCACAGCGTCTAGAACAAAAAAAAAATGCATTTGAAGTTACTATTTTTTCTATTTCTTTCTGAATGTTTAATAATAGAGAAAGTTTATGAAAAGGAAAAAATATTTTAAATTTATGAAAAGGAAAAAAGTTGTTTAAAATTTATTTGATGTGAATAAAGAAAATAAATGAAATTTGCTTGGAATGTTGTGAAAGGGGAGAGTTAATGAATGAAAAACTTGTATTAAAAAAAGGTTTAAACATATTTTTCAAACCTACAAATATAGAAAATTTTGTTTTTCATCCTTGCAATTTTGAACTTTTTTTGCTTTTAATTCTTTTTATTTTGTTTTAATCCCTGTAATGTTGTTTATGGTTGGCTCTAGTCCATGAACATAGATACCACTTTCACTTTTGTCTTTGAAATTTTGACTAAATGAGGACTAAAGAGAATTTTGTAGGGAGGAAAAGTAAAATTCAAGAAATTTGGGGGATGAAAAATAGAAGCCTCTAGATTTACAGGGACAAAAACACAATTAAACAAAAAGTACACAAAAATGATGGTTATTTTTTGGTGTAAACTAGGTATACTTTGTACGCAACTACAGAGACCAATCCACAGAGTTGGACTGGCCAACAAAGAGCAGTAGAGCTCACCCCGGGGCTGGATATTAAAATGATGGTCATGGGAAGGAAGTTTCTTTCTTAATAGTTTTTTTTGACACAAATCTTTATTAATTCATTTCATGTTCCTTTCCCCTGAAACTGTTGCTGCGTCATTTTTTTTGCATTCTAGCTTGGTTCAGTGCACTCGTGCCGAACTATTTATAAAAATTCAAAATTACAACATCCGACACACCACCACCGAACCTGTACGGTTGGTGAGTGCCGAACCAGTGTGATTTGCCTGATGTTATATATAAATTGTGATCTCTGCTGGTTTTAAGTTGTTTTTTTGTCTTGTTTAGGTAAGACGAAGACCATAGGCAGGTGGACCCGGACCCATCAGTAGAGTCCGATACTAAACATTGGACGAGACATTGAGCATGATGCTGCTCATCCTACCGTTGATCTTGCTGGGGCTGCCGATCTTATTGGTGATGTTCATGTTGGTGGAGATCATCAGCAGGCTGCTCCCGTCGATGCTTCCTCCACATTAGCTGTATCTACATTCCATTTCCCGGGCGGTCCGGAGGACAGGTCGGTCTTGCCGAGTGATGGATCTCACTTTGCTAAATCCCTATGGGATGGCTTGGTAAGTCACTGCTCATAAGTTTTTTATTAAGTATTGTTCATGTTTTTTTTTAATGTTTGAGTAATGGAAACCATTTGCCAATGCAGGATCATAAGAAGCTTAAAATAATTTCACACGTTCTTGGGGCATACATGACCGACTGCGAGCTTTGGTGAGGCTGTTCAACCGATTTACTGGATGTGTCTATCAAAGGAGAGGGCGGCACACAACCTAGTTGTTATGTTAGGATTTGGTTGTCTGTAACTTTCAGACTTGTTTAATCGATTTGGTTGTCTGTAACTTTCAGACTTGTTTTCTTTAACTCGTTTGCTACTTAATTAATATACTAGTTTATCTTTATTTTAAACTAGAATTTTATTCATCGAAGACATAACCGTACATTCTACATTTCTGTTTAAAAAAAAATGCAGGAATTCATAATTCTTGACAGGTACGACACTAGGTAGCCGTACCTCGTAATTTCAGTTTTACAGCATACAACAGCAATTGGCTGGACCGGTTCGGCAGCCTGACACCGAACCTTATAAAATTTCAACACATGGGGTGTCACAAGACATCAGCCACGACACCAGGCAACCGTACCAGGTTCGGTTCATTGGTGTCGGGCCTGTGAATTCTGAGAAAAAAGGGGTGCGCTTGAAAACTTTTTATTCCTTAAGAGTAATTTTGATATTTTGCAGGATTTTGGAGTGTGTGATGAGTAGGAGGTGGGATAAGCATGAGCCAAAGTGTTAGAGGTTAGTAGACACACAGATTCAGCTTGCAAACAGTGATTGCTTTTTGCACCCTTCTTTTCTTTATACGGCTCACAAACTAGTTTTTTTTCACCAACTCTCCTATTCAAAACTTTAGAATCTAGTTACACAATGGGTTCCAATAGTTTAATAATTGGATTTTTCATTTTTACTTTTTGAAACTTCACTTTTAAAATATATGATATGTATTCTGGAAATTTGATTTTAAAGTGTTTCCAACCTCAAGTTCGTGACTTTGTTTCAAAAAGAAAAAAATTTGGTTGAGAATTGATTTGTTATTTATGAACTTCTCCTATGTAACTATCATTATCTTGTTTTGAAAATGAAGATATTTTAGAGACATTATCATCACTATTCATATATTTTGGTGTATCTTTTTCATTATCTTTTTTTTTTTTGAAAATCGATCTGATTAGATTACTGAAAACGTGGGAAATAACCTGTCAAAGGCATTATAGTAGTATCTGAGTTACAATTAACTGGGGGAGGGCCCAACCAGTGTTTACTACCAATAGTCTTAGCTAGGGAAACTAAACTATGAGCTACTTGATTCCTATCACGCTTCTTGACATGGGACACACTGCTGTTTGGCATTTGAGATAGAAGTTCTTTGCAGTCTTGGATGAAGGGTTCAATTGAAGCAACCATATCTCTGGTGTTAACACAGTTTGCCACTGCTTGTGCATGAGTGAGGAATCTAGCATCATGGAGGTTCTGGTTTAGAGTAGTTTGGAGGCTCCATCTCAGGCCCAAAGTCTCTGCCAACACTGGTTCCATATGGGTCTGCTCTCTCCTGCATTCACTGTAAATAATGTTGTCATCTGAGTCATCAACACAGAGTCCCCAACAGTACATGTGGATTTATCTGCAAAACAACCAGCATCAACATAGGTTGAGAAAGCAAAGCTATTACTACTCTGAGGAACATCTTCAGTGTTTTGCATGTGCGCCTAACCAAATGGATTTGCAGCATTATACTCATTGACAAATTCAACTGCAACATTCACAATTTTAATGGGATCTGGCTTTGAATTCTTGAACACCACATCATTCCTTGCTCTCCAAATCATCCATAGTAGGATACAAAACAATTGGGTTCCTTCCATGTCTTTTCCATTTGAGAAGCCAGTCAATTAGATCAGCATGGGGAGGAGGTTGGCTACCTAGAGGTGAGGCAAACAGAGTGATCTTTGTAACATTGCATTCCAAGAAAAAATGGTCATGTGTTTCAATTTCAGCATTGCATAGAGGACAACATTGGTCAAGGTTGATACCCTTTCTGTTGAGGTTTGATCTGGTTGTTAGAATGAATCTGGTAATGTGCCATAGAAAGCTCTAAACTCTGTTGGGGATCTTAGCTCACCAAATTTCTTTCCACACTAAAGAGTTATTCTGATCTGAACTGCTAGGTCTACATCTGTCAATCTCTTCACAAAAGCAGTGGTAAGCTATTTTAACAAAATATACACCATTCTTCTACCAATGCCAAATCAGTTTGTCTCTTGGTAATCTCATAGAGAGTGGAGTGCTTAGAATCTTTGTAGCTTCAGCCCTGTCAAACAACTGGCACACTTTCCCTCTATCCCAGCTCATAGACAGTAGCATTGATTGCCAAGTTGTTTGCAGCACTCCTTGATTGGATCATGGTGTTGTCTCCAAGCCATTTTCCTCCCAAATTTTTGTTGATTCTTCATTACCAATGACCCATCTGCCTTCTTCTTTATAAGATCTCTAGCACTTAGAATGCTCCTCCAAGCATAGCTAGGTTGGTGCCCCAAGGTTGCCTCCATGAAAGTTCCTCTATGATAGTATCTACTTTTAAGGACCTGTTCCAGCAAGGAACATTCTATAGAAACCATTCTCCAGCAATGCTTGCCAAGGAGTGCTTTGTTGAATTGAAACCTCTGAACCCCAAGCCACCCTTAGCTTTTGGTCTTGACAATTTGCCCCAACTCATCCAATGAATCTTCTTATGCTCTTCATTAGCTCCCCACCATAATTTGGCTAACATATCAAGTTCTCTACAGTATCCCACAGGCATTTCATAGCAGTTAAGAATTTAATTTGGAATGGCTTGAGCTACTGCCTTGATGAGTGTTTTCTTCCCCGCACTAGATAGACACTTTTCCTTCCAACCTTTGACTTTCTTCCAAACCCTATCCATGACACAAGAAAAGATAGCTTTTTGGATCTTCCAAAAGGAATTGGAAATCCAAGTTGCCTTGATTGAGCCTCCACTACCTTTACACCCATCATTTCACATATTGAACTTTTATCAGTATCACACACATTTTGGCTGAAGGAGGCTTCTGATTTGCCAAGATTCACCACTTGACCAGAGGCCAATTGGTAGGTATGGAGAATGTTGAGGATGGTTCTAGCTTCATCACAATTTGCTCTAGAGAAAAGCAAGCTATCGTCTACAAAAAAGAGGTAATATATTTGGGGAGCCTATCTAGCAATCTCCAGGCCATGGATAGCCTTATCTTCGACACTCTTGTGGATCATACCTGAAAGAACAACAACCCACAGGATGAATAAATAAGGGGAGAGGGGATCTCCTTGCCCTAAACCTCTTTGAGGGGTAAAAGGAGAGTTGGGGTGACCATTTATAAGGATCTGATAAGTCATAGAGAAAATGCACTTCATGATTAGCCTAACCAGCCTCTGTGGATAGCCTAAAGCAGACAGGGTCTTCTCTACAAAAATCCATTCCAGCCTGTTATAGGCTTTTGACATATCAAGCTTTAAAACCATTACTCCTCTCTTCCCTTTCTTCTTATTTTTGATCTAGTGGAAACACTCTATAGCTATGAGAGCATTGTCAGTGATGAGTCTCCCTTGCACACTGGCACTTTGCTCTTAATGACCTAATGAAGAGTTATTTTGATTATGTTAGCAATCACCTTTGTAACAATTTTCATGGCCACATTGCAAAGGCTGATTGGCCTGTAGTCCTTTGGAGAGGTAGGGTTTTTACACTTAGGGATCAACACTATGAAAGTCTTGTTGATATTGGAAGGGTCCACCTGATTGTTAAGAATGTTGAGAGCAAGGTTTTTTCATTATCATTTTGCAAACCATTAGCTATGTAAACTTAGTCGCTTTTAATTCATTTGATTCAAGTCTCGATTGCATTAATACTGAAATGAAGAAGATGGATGCAACGAGTGTTCACGATCCTTGCAACTTCTTGATCAAATTTGATGATGAGATAAAAGTTCTTTTTTAATTTCCGATAACAAGTATGCATTATTGAATTTAATTTCTAAATAGGAGTAAATAAGATTTTAGATACTTATTGTAAATGAGTTTCAAAATTACATTTCTAAATAGCAGTAGGAGAGGAAAAAAGAAGAATGGTGTGTTTAAGAGAAAATAGGAGTGTAAAAAGCAACCTCCTAAAGTAAATACCTTTTTTGCTCATTCATCTTCTGTTGTCATTTTGGTCCAATAAAATATTACTCCCTCCGTTTTCGTTTATAAGCAAATAACGTCCGGACACACATTTTAAGAAAAGTTAAAAAAATTATTATTCCTAAATTACCCTTGAATTGATAAAAGTAAAAGTAGTATAATAAAAAGTTTGTTGCATTAATAATCGTAAAAGCAGTGCAATAGTTGAGGACAAAGTTGGTATATTAAGTGAAAAAAGGTTTGACTTGCTTATATTTAGTAGAGAAATGCTGTTTCTCACGACAACAATTCGTGTAATCACTCCACAAATGACGTGGTTTGTAATTATACGGTGCATTTGTCAAAAAATTTTACAGTACCACCATGTATGGTTAAACAATAATATTTATGCTGGACAGGTATTTTGTGGGTAGTTTTCACTGTATAAATCAATTCTCTATTTAGTAACTTGACTAACTGGGTATTTTTGCTTATAAATGAAGGCGCGTGGAGTAGACAATAATATTCGGGTCAATTAAGGTCACATCTCATTACTTGAATGTTACTTTTTAGCATAGAAAACATAGTGATGGTTGTAGTTGGACTTGTGATATTTTTTCTTCTTAGTCATTAATGTGTGACGTGATAAGTGTTAGTGTGATAGTCGATTGACCATATATAAATGCAAAGAATGATATAAGTTGAAATTACAAATGCAAATGCTGCTATATATAGAACTAATTAAATTAAGTTCACGGTCGAAAATTAAAGAAATTTTGTATTAAAAACTTAGAATAAAAATCTCATATTTTATAGGACTAAAAACATATTTAACCCTATTTCTTTAGTTGGATGATGCTATTTTTCAATGTTAATCATCATAATACCATAATGTCTTTTTGTTCACAAGGAATATCAGTCCGTGTTTGTTTTCCATTTTTAAAAGTAGTTTTAGTTTTCAAAAAGTTTAAAAGCACACATTTGTTCTATGTAAATTTTTATAAACCCGAAGACAGTGTTGAAAAACCAAATCTAAGTATTATAGCCTTATGTAGATTGTGGTGCGAATGTTCCTCCATAGCTAATTCCACATCATGTTAAAAAATGTGTGTGAATCTTAAGTTATTTTTTATGAGGATCTTAAGTTCTTGTATTAGCTCTTGACCTTGAAGACAATGGTGAGTGTGACCTTAAGCACGAGCGGAAATAGCGACCCTTGGAGGGAAATGAAAAGCAATGAAACATGAAGAATAAAAACTGTATTTTAGCCTTCGTTTTTCTTCCTGTTCATGTTCTTGCCTCCTTGTTTTGGTGCCATGTGTATCCATATTTTCTTAACAACAATAGGGTTAATGATTACCGTTTTGTAATCATCTTATTATCGTGAATCACAATCATATATATAGTTTAGAGTCTTCATTCTTGCTTCTTCAAATGAAAATCCCGTAATTTTAACAAGAAAGAGCTTCCAACAAGGTACCAAACAGCTAGAGGAATTAAGCAAACTCTAATAGAGCACTTCGGTTCATAAGACTCACATAACAGCAGTGAGATGAATTTTACAATATTATTCAATTAACACAAACCAAATTTTGAAACAAAAGCCATGTGTTACATTTCAAATATAAGAATTGTACATGCATGCTTACAAATTGTCAATATGATACCATGAACCTTGGAATTGAACAACAAAAGAAAAAACGATATACCCAAGTTCTTAAACGAGGAGGACTTTCTTTCTAGCAGCTATGTTTCTTCTTCCCATACTTGTTCTTCAACCAATTACGAAACCGTCTCCTTAAAGATTTCTTCTCCAATAATTCATAGGACTTGTACTTTGTCACGCGCCTCTTCCTTTGCATCTCTATTTCCTCCCACGCGCCGCCTCTTAAATATTTTCTGTTATCGTTAACCTCCATTGATGGAGGCATTTCATTCGTAATGCGACGGTAACACATGGTGTTGTTTTGAAAGCCCCAGTTGCTTACGTAACCTGGACCCACATAATAGCTACACCTCATTTCCCTCTCCGTATACCTCACACCGCCCCGCCGGTTTATATATGTGTGGCGGCGGAGGGGAAGGCGGAGGCTAGGACAGCGATTGTCTGCGACGTAAGAAGATGGAAATCTTATATAAAAATGTTATATATACTGTATATTGTATACCTGTTTTTGTGCGTAGGGATTTATACGACAACCTGTTATGCTGTTTCTGACCACCTAAGAATTACTCATTTGATAGTGCTGGAAGGAAATAATGAATCACCAATCAACTATATACAATCAATCATGAGCTGGTTCAAATCCCTTAATTACATATGTACGTCGTTCACTTATGCACAATAAATCAGTGATTCTTAATTTTGAAAGGTATATTAATTAGTTTAATCAAATTAAAGTATAAATATACATCCTAGAAGGGGGTGAAGCCTTGAAGGCACTGTTCTTCCTTATTTTGTCATTATCTTTTAGGTTTTATCAGTTGAGACTCTAAAAGACTCATATTTAGAAAATTTGGTGAATTGTACATTGATTTTTTAAATGTATTATTATTTTGAAACAAAAATATAAGACCAAAAGTACCAAAGTTTTGGAATAATTTTTTTAAACTATAATAAATTAAAACATGTAACTTCATTATTACTTAGTACTCTAGTCTATTATACAGAATTCAAAGAAATTGAAGCTTTCTTATTGGCAAAGGACAAAGTTGTTTAATGTATTTAGGAGTTTTTTGTTGATGTATAGTTTTAGGACATAATAATGTATATAATAAATTGTATATTGTAAAGTATCCATTTGTTATGCATTTGTAACTCTTTGGATATCATGAAATGCGCTTGTATCATCTAACTTTATTTAAATTGTTCGCTTGGAGCATAAATAATAATTTTGACACAATAAAAAAAGTAGAATCACAACAAATTTTCAAAACAAAAAGTAGAAATATATAAACACTTTAGATAGCCGTTTCTGATTTGGAACCACTACAATAATTTATGTGCCTTTTAGAGTAAATTTCAAGAACTACTACTTTAGTGCCACACCGATAGCAATTCTAATGCAAAATCACTAACGGTAAGTTTTAATGAAATATATTTATTGGGGAGTAATGTAATTTTTTGGGAGAAAATGAAATATTTTAGTTCAAAAAGTTACATTACCCCCTATGAATACTCACATAATTAGGCATGACAATGAAATCCGAACCCGCGGGTACCCACCAGACCCCGCCCCGAGTTTGACGGGGAAACCCCGCTTTGACCGGGGACAGGGCGGGGTTTGGGGATGTCGATACCCGCCCCGTCCCCGCCTCGAACCCGCTCGAAAAACATTAATTAATTATTTTATTTTATGCATATTTACTCATTTATTTTGTTTCATAAATTTAATTTGATCATTTTAATTTTGATCTATTTTCTATAGAAAAGTCTAACTTAATACTTTTAACTTAATTTTATCATTGTGTAACTATTATGATTGTATTTTATTAATTACCATACTTTTTTTTATCTTTCCGGTTAGTTTGTGGCGTAAATGGGTACCCGTCCCCGTTTGGGACGGGGATGGGGGATGTAAAACCCGACCCCGATAGAGATGGGGTCGGGATGGGGAATGCAAAACCCGCCCCCGCCCGTTGCCATGTCTACACATAATGGTAAAATTGGTTTTCCCTCCTTAACTGTACCAAATCCCTCTTGTTATTTGTTCGACGTACAAAAGCGATTGAAACTGCTACTACTCATTGTGCATGGATACATATTTCTAAACTAGTTTTTTTTTCCTATTGAAACTTATAATGTGCTGCTCTATTATTTTGGTAACTGTTGGAAGAAATAAACAAAAACAAACCAAACTATAGCAACTATGGTCTCAAAAACAAAATCTGTTGGCATCAGGCCTTAGCAAAAGATCAAGAGGATCAATAATTTCTCTCCAACAAATTCTCAGACTCTGACCCCAACTTCGCCAAATAATCAGCACAAGAATTAGCCTCCCTTAAGGTAAGCTCCAAACAAACTTCCTAGTCTTTGTCTAGCTGCTCTTGGACGTACATTGCAAATAATTGCAGCATATTGGTGCATATGATTAATTATAGAGGATACCAAATGAAATCTCTTCTGAGAATTAGAATAGCAAATGATATTTCTATACCCTTTGTTCCAAGCCACGGTTAAACCATGAAAAATAGCAAGCTCAACATGTAAACTGGAACAAACATATATTTATCGGAATGGAAAACAAAATTTAATTTTTACAAGGACTAAATCGGATAAAACATATATTTGCAAGGACGAAAAACAAAATTTTATGTTTACAAAGACTAAACTGAATCAAACATATATTTGCAGGGCTAAACATATATTTAAACCAGAGGAAAATGACGACTACTCCTTAAAAAAAATTTGCATACCCTGAAAAAAATAATTTGCACTCAAACTCCTAATTTTGCATCCAATCCATACTATACCACACTCATCAATTCCTCTCTCTAGATCTCCAATGTACATAGAGAACAATTATGAGTTGTGTAATTTATTTAATAAATTTTAAAATTTTATTATATTTCTAGTGATGTATGATTTTTTAAAAAATTAACCCCTAACTTTAGGTCCTAGTTCTACCACTCATGGCGATTTCGTTCATGAAGTGTTCCAGATTACACACAAGATATCGATCTAAGCAACAAATCTGAAATATTGCAGAAAATATAAGATTTCTTAACAGTTTTGGGACTAAATCGCCATATGATGTCTGTAATTTTTTTTTCCACTCATATAGTAATAGATCCGTGACAAACTGCAATCATTTGATTGTTATCTCATGCCAAATTTGGCCTAGTGATATGGTTTACATTCTTGATTTTGGATAGAAAGAAATATTTTATCTTTGAATTTGTGTTGCAGTAAACCAAAACTCTGATCATTTTTTTTTAATGGCAAACCTATGAGTACTCAACCCATAATACAAATGTAGAAAGAAAAGGCGCAAAAAAAATAAAACCAAAAGCTTAACCACCGTAGAAAACAAGAAAGTAAACCAATGACTATCCCCCTAGGAATTCAGTCACCAATAAACAACTCACAAATCATACAAAAAGAATTTATTAATATGAACCGGCGGGGGAGAGCAATGTGCACTCCAACCCTAACTATATAAGGGGCCTCGTTAAAAACTCATTGGGCCAAAATACAATGGGAAAAAGACCCAATAAGGAAAAAGAGTACCCCCGAGGAACATTACAACAAGAATCCAAATAAGAAATTACACAAAACTATTTCCGACTAATACATAACAATGGGCCAACATGCCACTCGTAATAAAGACACCGTGATCCCCGAGACCGAGCAAGGAACCACTGCCAAGACATAGACTTAATTCGCTGGACTACCCAATCACAATCAGGAACTTTAGCCTATTGATTAAAGGAACCACCGCCAAGCACCTATTTGATTAAAGTGTAAAATGAAGTAGAGAAATCCAGTGGCATCACAAAATCACATTCCAACCAACTAACTATAGCATATCAAACAGGAGATGAAAAATGACATATACTAAATAGATGCAGAATCAGGTGGTAGCAGAAACATCAGAAATCGTGCAAGTTTGTCCGATCGAGTAGAGAACTGCCAAGAGAAGGCAACCACTTTTGTTGTAGTACGACTCTTCCAAACCTTGTCTATCACCCTAACCAATGATCAGAAAGAAAGAAGACTATATATATATATATATATAGTCTGATCCAAGAACATACCTAAAGGATATTAGATCCAAAACAAATGAGTAGCTATTTTCTTGTTAAATTCTAATATGTTACACAAAATCAAGCTTATGCAAACCTAAACTCAAACACAAAGATGTAGAGTCGACTTGTGGTCGAAACCACAAAGAAAATAAATAGGTGGTAGCAGTAACCTCAGAAATTCCTCCTAAGCAAGTTTGTTCGAGAAGAAGTTGACTATATAAGGAGAATACATGCAGAAGACACCAAGAACAAACCTAAAGGATGATCCAAAGCAAATGATTAGCTAATTTCATGGCAAACCCATATGATTAAGCATATATATGCAAACCCAAACTTAATTCACAAGGTTACGATAGTACGTGTACTCATATAGAATAAGATAGTAGAATTTCTGCCAATTATATATAAGCAATATTATATATGTTTCTGGCCAGCTAGTGTTCTTTCCGAAAAGCCAAATCCATCCTTATCTTACTAAAAAGGACAAGCCAAAAGAAAAAAGGTAGACTCAAAAGTCAATGAGTTGGTCCAAATTTTCAGGTTCATCCCCTAACTCCCAACTCTTTAATTATCCTTAGAATTAAAAGCTAGACTCAAATTAAGATCTACATCATGACCATCAATAATATTGTGTATAAAAGGCCCATTATTTCTAGATGTAGCTGCAGATTCAGTTGTTGTTGTCACAAAAGGAAGTTCATTTGGCCCCTCATCACGTGTACGAACATAGGGTACAACACTACCTTGTTGTGCTCCATGTGGTGCTATCAAAGTAGGATAAGGAGAAGATGTTATGAAACGTTGGTGATGTGGAAGAATTGAAAGAAAATGTGCTCTTTGACGTTCTCTTTTGTGTGCATTTTGATGGCCCCCTAATGCTTGAGAATTGGAAAATTCCCGGAGGCAAAAGTGGCATCTGAATCTCTTGTGGTTACCACAAGGAAATGATTCAGATTCAGATGGAGTTAATGAGACACCAAATAGCATCAATGTTGAGGAGGGAGAAGAAGAAGAAGCTTTGTCTACACTGTTGTTATTCATAGGGTTTTCAGATGTACTACTCATGGTAGAGAGTGCTTGAGGAATATCGATCTATCTCTCTTTATATGGGCATATATAGCAATACTAATAATAGTATATGGATTTGACATTTTGGAGTTATTAGAAACCCCCTTTATCTATCATTTTAATGTAATATCCCGGTGGTGCTGTTACTCCAGTTTATTCATGTGGGTGGTTATATGAAATGAATTGATGTTCATTTGACACTTCTTTGAAATTTGAGATATAGTTGTATTTTTTCTAGTTATATATATTTGACCTAGGGAGATGTTTTGATCAAATAGTATCTCTCTCTCTTAGAGTTAGTTCTTGGCTAGGGGTAACTCACCTTCTTGTTTATTCTACAATTCGTTTGTTGATTTTACTGATTAAGTTTGTAGGATGTAGTTGTTCTCTGTATATCTCTTCCTTTTGAAGGGGGATATTTCTCGCTTTATATGGGTTGAGTATTCATTGTGTTTAGCTATTTATTTATATTATATGTCTGCCTTCAAAATAAACTAGCTTAGTACATATTAGAAAGATTGAAAATATTAAATGTTTTATTTATATTTTTTCAATGTAATATTAAATTAATTTTTTAATTTTATCAGTAAATTAATATTGTTGCATCACTTTAAATTATCATCCTCCAATATGTATTTATGGCAATGATTAATAACCATTACAAATATAATATAATATATTAAAACTGATTTACTACTTTTTATTTATTTATTTATTATTTATAACTTTTCTTAATTCCTATGAAAGAATATAAGACCTCACTTTAGGGTAGCAATGAGAATAGGCACCTTATGGACAAGGCACTAGTACTATAGTACATCTACCCGATCCTGCAAACGCATGGGCATCAATTTTAAAAGCTCGTTCCCATCCACATTTGGCTCTCAAGTTCACGTACCTGCACTCGTTACCTGCACTTTTAAATGCGAAAATATAATCAATAGCATAAAAATCATCATAATTCAATTATAAAAGCGATTAACTTTTATTTTCAAATCTAGGATTATTAAAATATTGCAAATGATAGTATTTAGCTAAATAAAAACATACAAAATATTAATAGTTCGGTATGTGTTTATTGAATTATTTTTTTTAAAAGTAGAATAAGCTTAAATTTGTAATAATAGTACCTAGTAATAAAAAAAATTACCGTGTTATTGATGCACAATATCCAATGACTTTTCTGATGACTAACCAACGTCGGGGAGCCTCATTGGCCAAGTGTACTAAATGTTTTTGGCCGTGTGGTTCTCTCCTCTCAACAGAATTTTTGCCACACCCAAAATTTGACTCGAACTCACTTACCGCTCAGACCAACACCTATTGATAATATAATCCAAAATATTACTTCTTAGCTTTAATGTATAATGGATAAATTAACCATTTCATTTTTTAAAATTGTATTATGATGTGAGTGCTGGTGCAGGGCTGTGTGGGCACCACAATACTCATACCTGGGCCTGCTCTCATATGTTTAGATAATTACTCTGTTATGAGTAATTTTTGCAGGTGCCCAATGTATGAGCTAAATTATCGTCCATACTTTAGGATGAGCAAAGAACGAGTTAGGACAAGTTATAACTAATCCTAACCGGGTCAAAAAAATTGATCGGGTCATTTTATATAACTCGTCTTTAAACTTGAACAAACTCGATAAGCTATGAGTTAATTTAGGTTAGGGTTTTAATCACTACAAGAAAACTGACATATAGCGACGGCAAAATTCTGTTGGTAAAGGTATAAAAACCGTGGGTATAGCCCTTAAAACCTATTCCAACGGCCGGTCTTCACCGTGGTCTTTATCAGGCTATACCCACGGCAAAGTGGCGTCGCTATAGCCTATAGTGACGGTTTTTCCAGCTGTTGGACAAAACCTTATTCCTATAGCCACGACAAGGTTTCCATTGGTATAGATGTTAATAACAGATTTTAATTTGCTATACCCACGGCTAAATCGCCATCGCTACAGGCTTTAGTGACACTTCTAATTCACCACCAGGTTCATTTCATCGGTAAATGATTTTTTTTTTTTGACAATTTATTGGTAAAGGATTTAGTAACAATTTAACGCCAATATACACAATATACCTGTTTATGAAACCATAAAATAAAACTTCGATTATATTGAAAATTAAAATCAAGTCTTACAATCTAAGAGTATCATCTTGACATTCAAACAAGTGTAAAAAGGTATTACAATAATCTCCAAAGTTACAAAACTATAAGATTGCATACTATTAATTTGTAAGTCTAGTCCAACAACCAAAATTAGCTTCTAATCTTCATTAGCACCGATATCTTCATTTGTGTCTGAACTTGGAGAATTCATTTGGCTAGGGACACTAGAAGCATCTGTAACCTATTGAAAATAAATAAAAAAATACAACTTATATACCCAACATAGTAAGTTTATCCATACTTCATTCATTAAAACTTAAGGAGTACAATATAATACCTGTCTTGCCGCCTCAATAATGTCATTCACTTCTTCTCCAGCAAATCGATTTTGAATCAATGTCAATACATTTGTCATAACGCTTTCCATCTGCCTAAGTCTATTGTGTAACTGTTGATTTTCAGACAAAACAACCTTTGCTTTCTTAGCTTTAGGAATCTTCCCTAGACAACGCAAGCGTTCTTTTTTCTTTTCAGATCCTTGTACTTGGGAATATATGTCATTCTTCCAACGCATATGACTTTGTGATTGTTGGGTTGATTGCGATGTTCCAGCCTCATTACTGTGCTTCGTTAATTCTTCCTGAAACATTATAAATACTATATAAAAAAGCACATCTTATATATAACAAAAAAAGGTGTCAGCATCCAAGTTCAATAAAAAAAAGTGAAATGTCAGCAACCAAGTTCAAACCAGCCTGAAAAATCAGCCAGCATTTAACCAACAACCAGTCAGCATTTACACAGAGTTTAGACTCTAACAGATTTACACAGAGTTTAAACTAATAGCCACCCAATCATGTGCACTACAAGCTTAATATATTAAAGCTTGTATTTATCGCAGAGAGAAAAATCCTCTGATACCATATCAAACTAAACAATTCTAATAATAGTGACTGGGTGAAAACCAGAGAAATTTGGGGGAAAAGCAATCGCTAAACCCATGTGATTTTCATTTATTCAGAAGAATCAAAAACTAATTACAAATGAAGGCATATATGCCTTATATGTAGCACTGTGAAGCTGAATATAAAAACAGAATAATAACTATTTACCTAAAGTCAAGCTAACCTCCTAACTAATCTAGCGAATTACAAGTTAATAGCAAGAATATACAAGAATCTATTTGCTATATAACTTACTTGTCCTTCTTCAGAAAACCAATGATGAACCAATTGAAGATACTGATTTGGTTCAACCCTATCATCGGGTAATGCAGATGCAACTTCTTCTTCCGTTTTACTTGGATCATCTGCCATTGACTTGATATCGCTCTTCCATTGCCTCCACTTCTCATTCAACTCAGATTTCAACAAATCTCTTGTTGTGTCATTTATAGGAGGGACAAACTCAAATTTGGACTAAAAAGTGACAAATGTTAGATAAATACAACATAAAATAAGTCATATTACAATTTTAATACATTAAATTTAAGTACATAATTATAGGATGCATCGGAAAAACATCATGAATTAACTCATCCATGTCATGTCGTATTTCTGAATGTTGTTCAACTGTGTTACTTGAAGTTGTAGGCCTCTCACCATGAAATACCCATTTCCTATAACCTTTAAGAAACCCACATCGTGGGTCAGTTAAGTGTTCATAAACACTTGTGCGAGAACGTAATTTACAATTGGCACATATAGTACAAGGGCAGTATATTTTTCCATTGATTGCTGAATTTTGAAAAGCAAATTCAAGAAATTCATTAACCCCTCGAATATACTCCTCACTGCGTTTTGATGGATCACGCATCCACTCTCTATTCTCCATTTGACAAAGTTAACTGAAACAAATACAATATTTGTCATAACTAAATTAACAAATAACTAAACAAATGGATTTTAGTGAAGTAATATCTCCACTATTTCAAAGAAACTGTTTTGGTTTCACTCACTCTTGTAGCACCAATAGATATGTTACTACTGAAAAACACTAGTTATTTGCCTTATAATTCTTCTCTAAACTATTTACCTTATTTCTTCCTTTGCCTTATATAGATTCGGTCATCACTAACAGAGAGAGAGTTTCACAACTTCTAAGACATAGCTATAAATGATGTTAAATGAGAAACAAATATAGCAAAATACTATAACTTAAACCTTTGACAATTACTGAGATCTCATTATACCCCTATCCCATCAGTTGAACCAAATATGCCCAAGTATAGTAAAGTCACAAACAAATGAAGACAATACTAATGAAAAAGTAAATGATAACCTTTGTCCTATTATTAATTGTTTAACAGAACATATTTTTTTTACACAAACACACCAAATTAAACACATAAATAACAGTCAATTTCTCTTCCATATTACATTCCTTTTGGACACTATTTACTCCCAGCCATGGACATAAACACTAACCAATATAAATAAGCAACCCAAATAATAATAATTATTCATATATATAAGACAAGAAGGTGAATAACTCAGATACTCATTCTACCAAGAGATTGAAGGAGACAATGCCCAAATTAGAACCCCTTTAACAACAACTCTAACTCTTTGGTGCGTTGTATTGTTTGAGTATGTGATTTATTGGAAAAATTTTATCTTACAGAGCTTTGGTAAAAAAAAAAGTATAGAGCTTTGGTCAAAACAAAAAAAAAGTATAGAGCTAATTTATGAAATCAAGAATTGAAGATAGAATGGAATTGAAAGCTTAAAAAGCCCTGATAACTGATAAGGCACTACACTACTGCCACCAATCTCGTATAATCATGGAATGTGAATAAGGGGAACATATACCTTTTGGAGAATAAGGGGCACCGCACTAACTTATATCACACAGGGTCTGCAAAGGAGAACGTGGCTCCGTCCCTGTATAAGGGGAACATATATAAAACTCCAGCTTTTCTAAAGACCTAATGTTCACATTTAAGCAGATATACAAACAGATTCTCAAACATCACCAAAAAAGGGGAAAATCGATAACAGATCTTGAGGAAAACCAAACTGAAATTTGAGGAAAACCTAACTGAAATTAAAGATTTGAGATTTGTGGAAAACCTAACAGAAATTAAAGATGAAGGAGTAAGGAAAAAAATCGAGATAGAAGACTCACACGCAGCGGAGTCGTGAGCAAGGAGGTCCGGGCGGCGGCGCGGTGGATCAGAGCTACGTTGTGGGCGCGGTGGATCAGAGCTATGGTGGCTCTCTGCGTTTTCGTTTCTGGAGAAGAGAGGCGTTCTCTGCGTTTTCTCGTTTCTGTGAGAGAAGCGTGTGGTGTGACTCTGTGAGACCTAATTGTTACTATTTTGTTAATTGTTAAACAGAGGGAATTATTTTGGTAAAAAAAAAGAGAGAGGGAACTATTTGTTAAAGAGAGGGAATAATTTTGGTAAAAAAAATAGAGGGAAATTTTGGGCTCAGCGGGAAAAAATTTCCTATACCCACGGTCGTTTATTTCATCGGTATAGGAAATTACCTATACCCACGGTTGTTTTTCCACAATCTTTCCTCCAATCCTATACCCACGCTTTTTGTTTAATTGGTTGTAGGTGTACGATACCTATACCTACGGTTTTATCTACCATCACTATAGGCATCTGTTGGTATATGTCAAATTTCTTGTAGTGAATTAATATGAGATGGAGTTGTCCACTTGATGGTGATGCTCCAGACATAGTATGGAGAGGGAAAGATGCCTCTTATAGTCATTTGAGAGTGTTTGGCTGCAGATGTTTTGTTCACATTTCAAGAGATGAGAAGTGTAAGCTTGATGGGAATTTCAAAGAGTGTGTGTTCATGGATTATGGTAAAATTGTGTTATGATGCGAGTGCTGTGCAGGGCAGTGTGGGCACCACAATGCTCGTACCCGGGCTTGCTCTCATTTGTTTGGATAATTACTTGTATGTCATGAGTAATTTTTTGCAAGTTACCAATGGGTATGAGCCAAATTATCATCCATACTTTAGGATGAGCAAAGAACGAGTTAGGTCGACAAGTTATAACTAAGCTTAACTGGGTCAAAAAAAATTGATCGAGTCATTTTGTATAACTCGTCTTTAAACTTGAACAAACTCGATATGCGTTAATTTAGGTTAGGGTTTAATTAATATGAGATGGAGTTTTCCCGTTGATGGTGATCCTCCAAACATAGTATGGAGAGGGAAAGATGCCTCTTATAGTAATTTGAGACTGTTTGGCTGCAGATGTTTTGTCACATTTCAAGAGATAAGAAGTGTAAGCTTGATGGGAATTTCTAAGAGTGTGTTTTCATGGGTTATGGTCATGAAGAGTTTGATTACAGGCTATGGGAACCAGTTGCCAAAAAAGTTATCAGAAGCATAGATGTGATATTTTTTGAAGACTAAACTATTGAAGACTTTGGAAAAGCTGAGAAGCTGGAATCGGTTGCTAGAAGCTACGTTGATGTAACTACAGGACCTCCTACTAGAACTGTTGTTGATGGGGGAGATACACATGTTGATGGGGGAGCTACACAGGTAGATGACATATAACAAACTGATGATTTAGAACCTCGCAATGATGAGCCGGTTCAGTAGGCTCCAATTGGGCCACCGATAGAGAAGATCTATGATTGTCATTGATGTCGGAGAGCCAGAAGACTACCGAGAAGCTATTGAAAGTAAACACAAAGAAGAGTGCTTGAAGGCCATGCAAGAAGAAAAGAATTCCTAGCATGAGAATAATACATTTGAGTTGGTAAAGTTTTCTAAGGGTAGCAAAACACTCAAGAATAAAATGGTAGTCAAGAGAAAAAAATGGGAGTCCACACAATGTTATTATAATAAGGGTTGCGTTTTTTATACCCCCACCATTTTTTATTCGCGTATCGCCCCTGTTTAATTGCACGTAACAGATATATCTTATTAAAAGGTAAATCCTTTTTGGAAAATAAACCAAAAACGAATTTATCCTTTAGTTAGATAAATCATTTTAATAAAGAACGAATAACGGATTTAAGTCAAAAAAACCTAAATCCGGTATTAATATTTAAAACAACAGATTTACTTCAAAGAGACTTAAATCCGTTTTGTTATTTTACTATAATGGATTTATCTATTTATTAGATAAATTCGTTTTGAAAAAAAATGAATTTATCTAGTAAATAATAAATCTGTTTTGTTAATTTGTAATAACAGATTTATCTATTTGTTAGATAAATCCGTTTTGAATTAACAGATTTACTTAATAAATAGATAAATCCGTTATTACAAGTTTTTTTAAAAATAAACGGCTAGGATTCCACCGACAATTTTATCATGATTTATGGTTATTTTTGACATATATGATTTACTTAATAAAATCTGTTATCAAAGAACTCGCCATAAACTTTTATAAAGGGTTATCAAAGAAAGTCATTAGACCATGATGACGACGTACGAAGAACTAATGAAAAATTTGTGGTCAAGAACTATATCTTTAGACCATGATTGTAATCTAAAAGATCTATTTGATTTTAGTTTTACTTGAAACAAATAAAAGGGAAATGTATTTCTTTATCCTACTCGAATATGCTTCTGGAGTAGCAACAGTGAGAAAATATTTTTAGAATATTTCTGAAATTTAGTCACAATTGTGATTGAACAAAGGACTTATGAATGATTAAAATGTGAAAGATCACATAATGGATTGAACTTTGTTCCAAGAAGTGAATAAATTACGTAATGATCAGTACTTTATTCTCCTATAGGATTGCTTAAAGTATGATTTATCTTTGGTCATTGTTTGGATGTGAGATATAATTCTTTTTTTTTTGAAGCATGTGAGATATAATTCTTGAAGAACATATGATTATAAAATATGACTTTCTTTGATAACCATTTATAAAAGTTTATGGCGAGTTCTTGAAGAACATAACATAAAAGTCAGTTTCTTTGATAACCCTTTACATAACATAAAATTCCATTATCATGATTTATGGTTATTTTTGACATATATGATTTATGGTTAGGTTATATTTACTATTTCTCATAATGGTATAACAGTTTTCTTTTTATGAATAAATGATGTAGTAACTCATATACATTATGGCAAAGTTTGATTTTTCTAAGTATAACTTCTCTTTCTACGTATCCTTGGAATTTAATATTTTATTTCATGAGTGGAAACAATAGAAAGAACATATGATACAATCAGGTATTTCTTAAAGAATTAGATTTTTTTTATGTTCTTATTTTTTTTCATCTTGTTTTGATTTCATGTTACCTTAATATTGTAAAGCATATGAGTGCAATGAAAATTATGCCATGGTAAACCAGAAGTTTGCTATGCACTTTTAAAAACAAAATGTGTTTTAAACCCAAAGTTTAATAGTCTACATTATTTTACTATTTAGTATGTGTTCAATTATATTTTTCTAATGCAAAGATGACGGCACATATTAATTTTTTTGAAGGACTAGAAGATTCTTCAATATGATAAGTTTTTATGTCATGTGTTCTTAATGCATATAAACTATCAGAAAGTCATATGGTAGTGTGTATTCTTATTATCAACTTGCAACCAAAAGTTCGCAAATGTAATTGAAGGCTCCCGAAGAGCTAATTGTTTTGTTACATAGCTTGAAGAACAAAGATTTTACACATTGATGTCATATTCTCTTTAGTCTTATAGAAACTAATTGAGTTTCAGGGATATTCATCTAAGTGAATATACCGTATCGAAAAATAAATGAAGAAAAGCTTCAATGTCTGTATATCATGAGACTTACTTTAGAAAATACAAATGTGTATTAAGAAAAAAAAATACTTGTGTTTCTTTTGGTTGATACTAAATGCATATTACTACAACACAAGCTACCTTAAACCAGAAGTTTATGGATTATAATAAGTTTATCGTTGGCAAGACCGGTTGGGCAATCCCGGGTCTAATATGATGCTAAAAATAGTTAAGAATTTTAGTTAACATGTATTGAAGAGCCCGTAGATTCTTCAATCCATTAACTTTTGTGTATTACTAGTTCATAAAGAAAGTTGAGAATTTGAAAGAATGAGTCCCTCACATTTCTAAAATCTGTATAAGGTGATATTTGTAAACAAAATGCATCAATCATGTGATATTTTATGATTTTAATTTATGCATCAATTAGATTACCATATATATTACATATATTTGTCATCAACTCACAACTAGAAGTTTGTGAGATGGTTTGCTCAACTAATTTGAGTAAGACGTCATTATGTGAATTATCTTGGAATCATTTGGTAAGTGTTGTATGTATATTAGAATTAATATTGGACATCACATAACTATGTCTATTCATAAAATGGTCTTGAAGAACCATTTCGTTAGACGTCTAAAGTTAACTATATGAGCAATTCTTATGAGATCATAACTTCAATTTCTACATGGGAACATGCAATCTTGCAAGCTAAGACATTGATATGCATCAAGCCAATAAGTTATCATATGTAAGTTCTCCCCTTTATGATTGATTTTTAGTCAATAATCCAATATTCTCATCTTAAATTTTTTGAATGTCTTGCGTATGTTCACATTACTGCACTACTAAGAAATATGCTTAAAGAATGTTGGAATATGAGTATATGAATCTCCATCCATGATAAAGTATGTTGTGCCAGCAACTGGAGATGTATTTATATATAGCTCAGTTAGCTGATTATCATTTTGATGAATTAGTTGTCCCAATATTAGGGGGACAGACAAGCAGCAAAAATGAATATTATTTGAAATAAATTATTATTATCTCATCTTGATCCTCTTACAAACCAATGTGAACCAGAAGTTCAAAGGATAACTCATTTGCAAAGTTTAGCAAATTAATCACATCTGCAGTGCTCCAATAAAAATTGATGTCCCTGTTGGACACTCAAACATGGCAAATGACTCTTAACCACGCATGAAGCGTGCAGCATGGTCGGTTCCAAAAAAAATCCTCAAACAAAGAAAGGATCTTAAAAGTAAGATGGCCCAAAGGAGGATATGAGCTAAATTATCGTGCGGAGCATGTGAGTGCCCGCTAAGCCCTGGTCTTGTTGGTCCTGCCTTGCGTGGTTTAGATTTGGATGGGTGCTAAGTTTCGATTGGTGTTTGCTTAATTAGGGTTTGTTAGGGATAGGGCTCTGTTGTTGCAGGGTGTTTTTTATATAAGCAAAAAAATATATATTAGAAGGAGTATGAGGGGTACTAGCTCCAACCCTTTGATACTAAGCGAATTTACCGATTATCCGCTATAGTTTATCCACTATCCACTGGTTTTTACCATACAGGTCCTAATATTTAGTTTAGGCTAGCTATGCAATTGATATTGATATTAGCTCTTAACTAAGTAGGTGATTTTTTATAGGTTTTTTTACAAAGAAATATAAGAGTCTCGTTATTAAAACATTCTGATGCAAACTCTCCTTAGGGACAAATCACCCATAAAGAAATAGAGTACTCCTCATCGTATTATTAAAAACAAATAAAAAATTCAAATACAAAAAGACCAAGAGCCCGTAAAGAAATGGAGTACTCCTCCTCATATTATCATATTTCTGTTTAACCCTTTTAGCCATGCCCATTGGGGTTGAATCTAAACTAATTAATTAGTATATGCGATCATTTGTTTTAATGTCCTCCCAAGTGCAAAGTGACCCTTTTAAAGACTTCCAAAAATGTCGAGATTACACGTGCATTTTGCCAATTTAAAGCAGTAGGCACACCCTTTCCTGTTGAGCTCTTCACAATACTTGGCAATCTAGGACCTCAAGCTCTACAAACTCCTCTTGAAGCCTCAGTGCAGCCTTCAACATGCCATGTGTTGCATTCCATCTAGTCTCGCAATCAAAATTTACAAAACCCTTGTATTTAATGTGTCTTTTTTAACACATGACAAGAACTTATTGTACCGAGAAGTGGAAACCATAATAAGCTTAATGACATTGCGAATTCTGACAACAGAAATGTCAATGTCCTTAAATACTTCCCTCAAAATTAAATTTATTATATGCGTGCAACAACACGTGTGTATATGATCGCCATTCATAACTAAAGCACTATTCAAATTCAATCTCATCTTTAGAATTTCCATTTCACAGTCATTTGCCGAGGAATTATCAACGGTCACAGTCAAAACCCAATTCAACCCCCAATCAGTCACGCACTTTGCAACCTTCTTAGCTACGACATCTCCTGGATAGTTGATCACTTGAGGAAAATTTAGAATTTTCTTATGTAGAGTCCAGTTATTGTCTAACAAGTTGGTTGGAAAAGGAAGCACTTCAACTTAGTCTTTTCTGTATCGCACAACAATAAGCATCACATACTACAATACTAAAGGAGAGAGAATTTTTTTTGACCTCTCATTTCACAATAAACTATTTCTTCTAAGATTTTTTTTATTGTGAAAATCATTTATAATTAAGGTTATTTTAAAAATATCTTAACATGAATCAAACCAAGATTGTTTAATCTATCTTATGACATAGTAAGTTGTAAACTTGATATAGAAATCTTTCTTCTAGCAAAATTTGGGTTTTTGGTCCCCTTATTTTTATGCTTAAATGCACTTTTGATCCCTTTATTTTTTCTAAAATAAGATTTTAAGTCCCCCTATTTCAAAATTTGGGTTTTTGGTCCCCCAATTTCGCACATTGTTGCAATTTGGTCCTAACCCATATTTTTTACCCAAAAAGTGGTGACTTTTTAGCTCAAAAGTGGGTATTTTTGGTCCCAAAGTGATAACGTTTTGCATTTTCTCCTTAGTTTTAAAAGTAGGGCAAAAAAGTCACTACTTTTGGAACTATTTTTGGATCCAACAATCTGGGTTAGAACAAAAATTGTAACAATGTATGAAACAAGGGGAGCAAAAACCTAGATTTTGAATTTTGGGGATTAAAATTCGTTTCAAGCAAACTAGGGAGACCAAAAGTGCATTAAAGTTAATTTTTATAAGCTAACTATGTATTAGGAAAATGATTAGATATCTTGAAACAATTTAATATAATACCACTTGATTTTAATCAAAATTTGGCGCCCCTCGAAAAATAGGGCCCTGGGCAATCGCCTCTCCCGTCCATGCTCATGGCCACCACTGAACTACGTCTCTGTACATTTGAGGTCTCATCACGTGCTATATTAGTTATAAACAATATACTTTTTTTTTATATTTATCAACAAGATAGTTAAACATGAGACGGAGAGTACATTTTAATTTTCATGAATTATTTACTTAACTATATTAAAATGCACTGCCACTTCATGGGATAAGATATAGTAGTCTCTCAAAAGGGGACATTTCAATCTTTTTTTTTGTCATCTAAAGGGACATTTCCCTTGGGTGTGTGTACTATGTTGAATATTTCCACTGAAGTTATAACTAACGACAAAAAGCCCAATCCAAGCCATGAGAGAATGTAGCATGAAAAGGTTTAGCACTTGGAAGCAAATATAGATGCCATGGTAGGGGACGGCCTTCCACCAATCGCCTCCGTAATGAGGAGGATAAAGGCAACATATTAGTTAAAATATTTTTTGAAAGGAGTAATTAAATATAAATAATTTAGTTAACACTTTGTGCAAACATAGCTCAAAACACTACAAATTTGATGGCCACATATTATTTTGCAAAAATAGCTGAAGAGATGGCCTCATATTACCTTTTTTTAATAAAATTGATTTCAAATTTATATTTAATATTTTTTGCTAATTTATTATTTATGTTTTTTATTTTATTAAATTTTGAAGTTTCTAATATACTTTAATTTGCAACTCATTTTCGTAACTTTAAAGGCAAAAGCAATTTTGATCCAACCCATTTTGGTTATATATATTATCTAGTTGTAATTTTAATTTAAATATTTTATTATATGTTTATTTAATATTTTTGTTGTCTATTTTATCAAATTTTAAATTTTAAGTTCATACCCATTCTGGTATTTTACACCCAAAAGCAATTTTGATCTAATCTATCCAAACAACAATATTTTATGAAAATCACTTTCCGAAAAAAACACCCAAACAAAAATTACGTTACAGTCACCTCAATTCGAATCCAGCATTGGGCATGCAACCGTGTTAAATTTCTTGAGGGAGAGCATTGCCACCCATTGTGATCCTACCCGGCTCCAGGGATTAGTCTCTATAGTTGTGCGTAGAAAATACCCGATTTATACAAAAAAAACTCAATTCAGAAAACTCAATTTTCATCACTACACAACCAAACACACACTTAGTCTATCTATCGTTTGGCGGTAGATACTTTCCAAACCCACGGTAGCCTTAAAGCTACTAATTGTTGCTTTTGTTTAGACGTGAATTTTCTGGGCAAGATGAGCTCAAACTAGAGTTTGTGGTGAGCAAATGCTCACCAAACACACAAATAGTAAAATTGTACAACAAGACAATCTATTTACTCTAGCACTGTGGTATTGTAGAGATGGCAATTTAGCACATTCTCTTTGGACACCTGCAAAATTAACCTATGACGGACAGACATTTACCCGTCCATATATACGCGGGCTCGGGTATCGGTACTATAGTCTCCAACCCGCATTAGGCGCTCGCGTTCACACACAAATGTATATATAATTTAGTTTACAATTTAAAATCCAACAAAAAAAATAAATTCATTGAACATTAATCTTACTATTTGATATTTTGGATGTTTTCATTTCTATATAAGTAATATTATTTATAATATTTCAATAATTAGATGTGAAAAAAGTTAATCGCTTTTTAATTGAATTATGATATTTTTATGTTATTTATTATTTTTTCTCTGTTAAAGTGTGAATAGTTGGTGCGGGTATTGGAACATTAGGTGCCCAAAAGATATGAAGACACACATTAAACTTACTGGCCATATATATGTGGGTTCGGGTACAAGCACTAGTAATACTCATTGCCATCCCTAGGTGGTAAGATTCTTTACGTTGGCAGTCAGCATGGCTCTAGATCGAATCATGGAATCATCAGATATTTTTCATACTTACCTTTGTTTTTGCTATTTAGTTTGTCCAGTACGTTTTACCTTATTTTATATAAAAATGTATATAACTAGGGGAATCTATTTTTTTTTGTTACCATGTTATTGGTGCGCAGTATCCACCGGCTTTGTCGGTGACCAATCTACGTCGGGGAACTTGGCTGGCCACCACTACAAAAAAATTGAGTATTAGCGACGAACATTAGCGAAGGAAAAGGAAACCCTCGCAAAAACTCGCATTAGCGACGGATGTTGCAAGGAAATTGGGCTGTCGTAAAATTTAAGAATTAGCAACGGATTTTTGAGAATTAGTGACGGACTGTCCGTCGCTAAATGTAGGGCGCGTATCTGAAATCAAAATAGCACGTATAACTAGGCATTTAGCGACGGACTGGGCATTCCCTCTGATAACAATCAAATATGATTGTTATTACCTCTTAATTCAAGCTTAAATCATTGTTAATTCTCAAGCAATATAGTGATTAATGTTGTAAATATGTTAGTTTAGAGTAGCTTAAGATGTAAGCTTGAATTTGTTATAATTGGCACTTTGGTGCCCAATTCTGGTTTAATGTGTTTGTTTAATTGCTGCAGCACTTATTGTGGCAGCAATGCCAAATTACACAACATGTGAGAGAAAACAATAAGAAACACGGAAATTGAGGAAAGGACAGCTGTTAGCCAGTGCCTGGCGTGGGTGTGCGTACCTGATGGGATCACGGCAAGTGTACCGGATCGTTGCTAGTAATAGTACGGAAAGACCGAGTGTCGAACTCAGGGACTGCGGTTAATTATCAATTTAATTATTTAACTTCTAAATTAAAAAGGGACTAAGTTGGATTTGTTTGAAAGAAATTAAAGTGAAAAGCGATAAATATTTTTTTTGTAGTTTTAATTTAAGAATAACAAGAACACGTGTGAATTTGTATGAATTAAAAACCGTTGGGGACGAGCTTCAATTTACTTCACTCTTATATCTAACGAATCAAACATGTTATTGAACTTATGTTATGAGCTATGATCAAATTGTTATAATTATTCTAATCCTAATTCCTTAGGTAAGAGAACCTTTACTTCTAATGAAAATCCCTAATTCCTTAGGTGACCTTAACGAGAAATAAGCAGTAATAACAACAATTATCCTATGATTCTGAATACCAATGACTATTCCTAGACTAGAGATGAACCGATTTCAATTCTCAAGCATATGTAATTCAAATTTCCATTCATAATCACATATCGTAAATCATCCTAAGAGTGATCAAATCCTAGAAAGCGTTAGGAACGGAGATTAAAACATAAATCATAACATTCATTCAAATAACAGAGGTCTAATTCAAAAGCATAAAAGATTCATAAATTGTTACTCATCCCCAACAACGGGAAGTTTAGCTAGACATAGAAATAGATATAACAATTAAAAGAGAAAAAGCAAATAAGAATAACCCCATGAAAAGATGAAGATGATCCGAACTTCCGTTGGTTCCTCTCCTATCTCGCTCACGGTGATGTGCTAGGTTTGCAATTTTTCTCCTCCAAAAGCTTCCAGCCGTCACAACTCTATTTTACCGAGGGTACTGTTTTCCTCTTTCTTCATGCGTGCTCTCCCTAATTTTTTTTTTAATTCAGCCTCCTTTCCTTCCTTTTATATTCATTCAAATCTTTTTGATTATCATTAGATTCCCTTTTTTTTTCACCCTATGGCTTGCTCCTCAATTCACGTTTCCTTCTTTTCTTTTTTTAATTCTCCTTCCACTCTTTTCTTTCTTTCCAAGACATCAGCCCTCTTTTTCTTTACCTAATGGAATTTGACAATTAATTGGACTCATTAGCCAATGGGCCTATGTAGTTCATGTTTTCCATCTTCAAAAGCCCATTTTCTTTATTTCTCTTTTTAAATATCTTTTTGTCTCAATTCCTTCTTCCCATTGGTTGGCTAAATAATAATAAGGCCTGCACATACAAATATAAATAATTAAACTAATTATTTTGCTCAAATTTGCAACTAAATTTTGGGAAGATCGTCAAAGTATTTTAAGAGATAAATCATGCCCAATTAACATCAAATTATGACAAAGGCAGTCTATAAGTCTAGAGAATATGACAATTTTCCCTTCATATAGAATAGAAAAATTAGATAATTTAGATAATTATCAACACCCCAAACTTAAATTCTTGTTTGTCCTCAAGCAACAACACACATTGGGCACTGGGTTAGAATCAAAACACAAGGTCAACAAATGAAATTTCACAAATCACCATCATTCAAGCATTCCATAACATTGTGCAATCAAGAAACCAAACTGCCCAAAACTCTTGCTACCAAGGAAACCAAGCTAAAGCAACCAAAAAATAACATGGGCAACCAGTCATCAACATCAACCCTCTCCTCACACGCTCACCAAAATTCACTCTTAAGTGTATATAGGGTAATGCACTCAAATCACAATACACGTATATCCTACCATAGGCTTGAACAAAGTTCTAAGACAAACAATCACACACAAATACCACACATATCATGAGGACTTTATGAGGGTTGTAATGGGGCTTGGGTCAGGGTGGATAAATTTTGGAATCTAGGCTTTCTTGCTTGGAATTGAGAAATGCATTGTTCACTCTAGATCCTATTGTTACTCACAAAACTTCTTCAAAATAAATTCTCCACAAGGAAAAGTTGTCCTTGTCATCTTTTCTAAATATTTGATGTGTTCTTGTTTTTTTTTTTTTGCTTCTCTTTTTTTTTCCTTTTTCATTTTTTTCTCTCTCTTTTTTTTTCTTCTTGACATTTTTGGTACTTGTCTCTTTTTTTTTCAATTTTTTTTTACAACCTATTTTTTGGTATACCCACCCCAAACTTAGAATAATTGCTTGTCCTCAAGCAACCCCAAACTTATTTCATATCTAAGGATCCATAATTACAACACATTCCTCAATTTCAAACAAGTGGGACACTTGGTTTTTCAGTTAATGGCTTGTAATGTGGTTTGTAACCAGAAAAAAAGGATTTAAGGCTCAAATGGGCTGCTCAAAGGTCAAGATTTAAGGGTAGGCATTTTGAGGCTCTAGCTACCAAAAAAACAGAAGTCCTCAATCATGTATGTGTGTGTATATGCGATGCAAAAGCAATCAAGAACTAAGTTCAAGTTCTGAAGAAATACACATGCACGGACACTCACAAATCAAGAAATTAAGTGTTTAGGCTCTAATGCTCACAGGCTGTGAGAGAGTCAAAGTAATGAACTGAATGCCCAATGTTTTTTTTGTTTTACTACGCTCAGTTGCTGAGAATCATATATTTTTTTTGGACAGCTGAGTGTTCATCATGCACATGCTAACTTAACTTATTAAATGGTGATATGTAAGAAATTCAAATGCAAACAAGTGTTCAAACTCAATCACCCAACAACCCTCAAAGTCATTAATCAACAAAGTTCATTGGTTGTTATGGGGTGTTACTGCTCACACATCACAGTCAAGTCTAACAGCAATTCAACAAAACACAGTACGAGACTTAAATAGAAAGGACATTGCAAAAAAAAAATTAAGTAAAATAAAGTGAAAAAGAGAAGAGATAGAACACTCCCTCGCATGGGTTGCCTCCCATGAAGCGCTTCTTTAACGTCACTAGCTTGACGTTGAGGTGATTCTTCAATTTGGCTCAGGTGGAGGACTTTGCTTCTCAGGTGCCTCCTTCAGTGCTCTTTGGGTACCTTTTCTTTTAAGCTTAAGTTTCCTCTTCCTAAAAGTTGCATGAAGGGAATAGAACGGAGGATCCACTGACATAGCCACAACTTCTTTTTCCTTAGTGTCAACCCCTTCTTCAAAATCTTTTGATACAACATGTGAATTCTCAAGAGGTAAGTGGAGCGCTTGATCATGAAGTCTTTTTTCAATTATGGGGTCAAGCACCCCAATGGAGTAACACTTTTCATTTCCCTTCTTACGGTCCATGGCGTTGAACACATTGAAAGTCACGACTTCATCTTGGACTTTCAATGTCAAAGTTCCATCTGCTACATCAATTACAGCTCTAGCGGTAGCTAGGAAAGGTCTACCCAAAATCAACGGGATGTCATTGTCTTCTTCCATGTCAAGAACCACAAAATCCACCGGAAAGATGAATTTGTCAATTTTCACAAGGACATCTTCGACTACACCATATGGATGCTTCACTGAACGATCAGCTAGATGCAAAGTCATCATGGTGGTCTTTATCTGACCAATCCCCAACTTTTTGAAAATGGAGAGTGGCATTAAACTGATACTCGCCCCAAGATCACACAATGCTTTCTCAAAAGTTCTATCCCCAATAGTGCAAGGAATAGAGAAGCTTCCGGGATCTTTGAGTTTTTGTGGAAGCTTCCTTTGCAAAATTGCACTGCACTCCTCGGTGAGCATGACCTTCTCCTCATCCATGATCCTCCTCTTCTTTGAAAGGATATCTTTCATGAATTTGGCATATTTGGGCATCTGTTCAAGAGCTTCTGCAAAAGGAATGTTAATTTGTAACTTTTTGAAAACATCTAAAAACTTACCAAATTGATTTTCATCTTGCTCCTTCTTCAATCTTTGAGGGTAAGGTAGCTTGATGATTGGCTTTGGAAGCTTAGAAGTCTCTTGCACGGTAGTACTATCCACTTGAACCTTAGAAGGTTCATCAACACCTGCAATCTGCTTTTCATTTTGCTCCTTCTTTAGTCTTTGGGGAAAAGGTAGCTTAATAATTAGTTTTGGAAGCTTTGGCTTCTCTTTTACATTAGAATTCTCATCAACACCCACAGAAGCATTGTCACTAGGCTCATTCACTTCTTCTGGACTCTTCTTTGCTACAACTTCAATTGTTTTGCCACTTCGTGTGGTTATAGCGTTCACTGTTTCACCACCCCTTGGATTAGGAATAGTATCACTTGGAAGAGATCCTGAAGGTCTTTGTGCAACTTGCTTGGCCAGTTGGCCCACTTGAGTCTCTAGATTTCTTATGGATGCCTCTTGATTTTTAGAACTAGCTTGTAGACTTTTGAAACCTGCTCTTGTTTCCTCCATGAATGAAGAAGTTTGTGCAACTAGTCCCTCAACTGCTATCTCCCAATCTGCTTTCTTTTGAGGAGCATTTTGGCTTTGCCCTTGATCCTTCCAAGAGAAATTCGGATGATTCCTCCACCCCGAATTGTAGGTGTTGGAATGTGGATTATTATTGACAAAAAATATCTTCTCTTGGACTGATAGGGGAAGTTCACAGTCCTGATTAGAATGTGGACCTTCACAGTAATCACACTTCAAACTTGTCACAACATTTACCTGAGCAGAATGGTGTTGCAGAGAATTCAACTTTAGAGCTTCCATTCCCTTTTTCAGTTCTTCCAATTGTTGAGTGATTATCTTCTGTTGAGCCAACTCGGCAGTCTGAGCATCTAAGTCAAAGAGACCTCTTTTAGATGTACCTCCTCTATCATGAGCCGCCAAGTAATCATTAGAAACCATAGCTTCAATTATTTGTCTTGCTTCTACCGCGGTCTTGAAATTCAAAGAACCACCTGCTGAGGCATCAAGCATCATCCTAGCATTCGGTCTCAACCCAGTACAAAAGATTTGCATTTGCTGATGGTCATCAAAACCATGATTCGGGCAAGCCTTCAATGTAATCTTGAATCTTTTGTAAGTCTCATAGAGCGACTCACCTTCTTTTTGCTCAAAACTGTTGATTTCCCCCCTCTTCTTAATGAACATAGAAGGAGGGAAAAATTGTTCAAGAAATTTGTCTTCAAGATCATTCCATGTAGTGATGCTACCTTCGGGTTGCGAATCAAACCACTCTTTGGCTTCATCCTTTAGAGAGAATGGAAAAAGCCTCAGTTTCTTAGCTTCATCAGTATTACCATCCACTTTCACTGTTTCACATAGTGTTGCAAAATTGGTGAGATGCTTGTTTGCATCTTCACATGGTCTTCCACCAAATTGCATCTCTCTCAATTCACGGAACAGTCTTGGATTGATCTCAAACCTATTTACGGTTACCGGTTGATGAGCAATTGGTAACCTCTGTCTGTTTGTGTCACGATTCCCATAGTCTCCAAGAGTGCGTCTCACTGGTGGGTCAGCCATATCTTCAATCACAGGAATCTCAGACACAATCTCTACTTCTCTTCCTGCTTCTTTTTCTTGGAGTTTCCTTTCTCTTGCAGCCTTTCGATTAGCCTTTGCTGTCTTTTCAATTTCTGGATCAAAGAGAAGGTCAGCTGAGGCAATGCCTCGCATAAACAATGTTAGAGCAAGAGTAAGTGAGAAAGAGATAAAAATAAAATAAAATGACAGAAATTAAAATTCAATTAAAAAAATTTAAAATTAAGCTAATAAAAATTTGGCAGTCCCCGGCAACGGCGCCAAAAACTTGATGGGATCACGGCAAGTGTACCGGATCGTTGCAAGTAATAGTACGGAAAGACCGAGTGTCGAACTCAGGGACTGCGGTTAATTATCAATTTAATTATTTAACTTCTAAATTAAAAAGGGACTAAGTTGGATTTGTTTGAAAGAAATTAAAGTGAAAAGCGATAAATATTTTTTTTGTAGTTTTAATTTAAGAATAACAAGAACACGTGTGAATTTGTATGAATTAAAAACCGTTGGGGACGAGCTTCAATTTACTTCACTCTTATATCTAACGAATCAAACATGTTATTGAACTTATGTTATGAGCTATGATCAAATTGTTATAATTATTCTAATCCTAATTCCTTAGGTAAGAGAACCTTTACTTCTAATGAAAATCCCTAATTCCTTAGGTGACCTTAACGAGAAATAAGCAGTAATAACAACAATTATCCTATGATTCTGAATACCAATGACTATTCCTAGACTAGAGATAAACCGATTTCAATTCTCAAGCATATGTAATTCAAATTTCCATTCATAATCACATATCGTAAATCATCCTAAGAGTGATCAAATCCTAGAAAGCGTAGGAACGGAGATTAAAACATAAATCATAACATTCATTCAAATAACAGAGGTCTAATTCAAAAGCATAAAAGATTCATAAATTGTTACTCATCCCCAACAACGGGAAGTTTAGCTAGACATAGAAATAGATATAACAATTAAAAGAGAAAAAGCAAATAAGAATAACCCCATGAAAAGATGAAGATGATCCGAACTTCCGTTGGTTCCTCTCCTATCTCGCTCACGGTGATGTGCTAGGTTTGCAATTTTTCTCCTCCAAAAGCTTCCAGCCGTCACAACTCTATTTTACCGAGGGTACTGTTTACCTCTTTCTTCATGCGTGCTCTCCCTAAATTTTTTTTTTAATTCAGCCTCCTTTCCTTCCTTTTATATTCATTCAAATCTTTTTGATTATCATTAGATTCCCTTTTTTTTCACCCTATGGCTTGCTCCTCAATTCACGTTTCCTTCTTTTCTTTTTTTAATTCTCCTTCCACTCTTTTCTTTCTTTCCAAGACATCAGCCCTCTTTTTCTTTACCTAATGGAATTTGACAATTAATTGGACTCATTAGCCAATGGGCCTATGTAAGTTCATGTTTTCCATCTTCAAAAGCCCATTTTCTTTATTTCTCTTTTTAAATATCTTTTTGTCTCAATTCCTTCTTCCCATTGGTTGGCTAAATAATAATAAGGCCTGCACATACAAATATAAATAATTAAACTAATGATTATTTTGCTCAAATTTGCAACTAAATTTTGGGAAGATCGTCAAAGTATTTTAAGAGATAAATCATGCCCAATTAACATCAAATTATGACAAAGGCAGTCTATAAGTCTAGAGAATATGACAATTTTCCCTTCATATAGAATAGAAAAATTAGATAATTTAGAGAATTATCAGTACCAATCATGGAATATTCGCTGATGACCTAGGGATTTTGGTAAAAAGGACCTTTTGCCCTCATTAAAGGACAAAAGGCGCCTCCCAAATTAGGGTTGCCTCTCATCCCTAGCCTCCTCTATATAAAGGACCACATTCCCAGAATTAGGTTAAGCCGGATTTGAGGTATAGAGATAGCCTCAAACTTCGTGCCTTCTCCAAGTTACCTAAAAAGATCAATTGCTGGATGTTGATTGCTGCAGCAACACTGGAGCTTCATCTCTTGGAAGAAGTTACGTTGGAGAGTTGGAGTTTGTTCCTTTGATCTTCTTTGGAGCTATTCTCACGTTCAAAGATTGTAGTGTAAACTCTCTCCTTGAGATTATCATGACTTGTTCATTTATGTTAATGTTTAAGTTATTTTCTTTGTTGTCAAAGCTCAACATGAGCTAAACTCTTGTAGTTGGGATGCAAAACTGAATGTAATGAATTTATTGTGTTATTAATGTTTATGTTTAAGTGTTGAGTACTTTAACTTGTGTGCTTTTAATATTTCCATCTTAGATTAGGATTGGCCGTCTAATCTAAGTAGCATTTATATTCACAGAAATGGTTTGTAAATTTACCCCACAAGATAACATGGTATGTTGCATAATAGAGATATTGTTGTTCCTTGACTTAACCCTAGAGATAGGGAAGACATAAGCCATGAGGTGAACACTGTGGGTGCTTCAGCAGCCTAGGATAATACTCCTTTTTGGTCTAGAGATAAATTAGTAGGAAAAAAAACTAGTGTCTAGTATTTGAGAAAATACGCAATTGCGGCAGCAGCTAGTGCTGCAGCACTTAACATAGCATTTTTGTATACTATAATGAAATTACTGAAAGTGAATGCATCTCAACTTGTTCCAATCATCTGATCTTATTTACTCTGATACTTTTTAATATTGTTGCATGTTACCAAATATTTGTGTCATTTACTTTATTTTTACCATCACTAATTTGTTGATTAAATTAAGCTTTGATTAAGTGCTAATCCTCGTGGGAACGAACTTTACTTTCACTTTATTACTTGTTGACAATGTATACTTGCACTATCACGCTTTTAGCACAACAAGTTTTTGGCGCCGTTGCCGGGGATTAAATAGCTTAAACACTGTTTAATTAATTGGTAAAATAGTGATTTCTTTTGTTGCTAATTTTGGTGCTCTGTTTCTGTTTGTTCAGTATTAGAATTGCTACAACAACTGTTGCTGCAGCATATGCACAGGCGTAGTTCACCAGAATTGCAACTTCATCCTGAAATAGAAAGATTGTTTAGGGTTTTGAGAAGGGATCAAGATCACTCAGGACTTATTTCATTGAGCAGAGCTGTCAATATGGCTACACCACCACCTTCTAATCATGGGGGAACACCACCTCCTAGCAACCATGGTTCTGACAGACATACTATAGTTGCCACTGAACACCGTGAGGACCCTGAACATGTGAGACAAGTTTTGAATGAAACAATCATAGGTATGGCAAATGACAGGGACAGACCTATGAGGGATTATACAATTTTTGACCCTCATACTATGCAAACTAGCATAGTAAGGCCTGAACTTGCCACAACTCATTTTGAATTTAAGCCTATGATGTTTCAAATGCTTCAAACAATAGGGCAATTTGGTGGAGGACCTACTGAGGACCCACATTTGCATTTAAAACAATTTGTAGAAGTTTGTAGTAATTTCATTCTCCCTGGTGTAAGTGATGATGCTTTTAAACTTAAACTTTTCCCTTATGCCTTGAAGGATAGAGCTAAGGTTTGGTTGAATTCCTTGGAACCTAACTCTATCACTACTTGGAATGAGATGGCTGAGAAATTTATGACAAAATATTTTCCACCTATCAAGAATGCCAGGATGAGAACTGAAATTACATCTTTTAGACAAACTGAATTTGAAACTTTGTTTGAAGCATGGGAAAGATTCAAAGAGTTGTTAAGAAAATGTCCACATAATGGGTTGCCTGTGGTTGTTCAAACGGAAAATTTTTACAATGGTTTGGAACCTCAAACTAGACTGATGCTTGATGCTTCTTCTGGAGGAGTCTTGCTGAATGGCTCTTACCAAGATGCTTATGATCTCATTGAAACTATTGCTGCAAATAGCTATCAATGGCCAACAGCCAGGGTTAGTGCTCAGAAGAAAGTTGCTGGTATGCATGAAGTAAGTGAAGTTACTGCTTTATCTGCTTAGGTTGCATCTTTGTCCAACATGATCAAAAATATGAGTGCAACACCTGCTGCAACAACACCTGCTGCAGCAACTGAATCTGTACCAGAAACTAAGGTAGCAGCAATTGAACAAGTACCAGTGGGTTCTGCTAGTTGTGTGTACTGTGGAGGAGGCCACTTGTATGATGAATGCCCTGCAAACCCTATTTCATTCAACTATGTGGGATATGACAAGAACAATAATCCATATTCTCGTACCTATAATCCTGGGTGGAAGAACCATCCTAATTTCAAATGGAGCAACAATGCAACACCTGCTACAGCTCCTGCAACACCACCAGGATTCCCTGCTCAACCCAAGGCAGCAGCACCAACAGTTGAAAACTCTATGGACGCCATGCTTAAGGCTTTCATGAATGAAACTAAAACTCAGTATCAAACTCAAGGGGCTGCAATCAAGAACTTGGAGAATCAAATTGGTCAAATAGCCACTGCTCTTACCTAAAGACCTAGTGGAGCATTACCATCCACTACTGAACCATCATCTTCTAAGGGGAAGGAACAAGTCAATGCTATATCTCTAAGGAGTGGGAAGGACTTGAATGGACCATCTACTGATCCTAGTGATGACACCAACAAAAACCAAAAAAATCAGAAAAATGAAAAAAAGAATGCAACAGATGTTGTCACAGTTGATGCTGCAGCATCTGATGCTGCACCAGTTCCATCACCAGTTGCTGATCAACATGTTCCATCTCCACCTTTCCCTCAAAGGTTGAAGAAGGCACAGCAAGACAAGCAATTTGGCAAATTTCTAGAGGTGCTACACATCAATGTTCCCTTGGTTGAAGCACTTCAACATATGCCCAACTATGCAAAATTCATGAAGGATGTGCTTTCCAAGAGGAAGAGACTGGGAAAATTTGAAACAGTAGCTATGTCAGAAGAGTGTAGTATGATCATGCAAAGCAAGCTTCCAAGCAAGTTGAAGGATCCAGGCAGTTTCATTATTCCATGTTCAATTGGTGAAACTTATACTGGCAGAGCTCTTTGTGACTTAGGTGCAAGCATCAATTTGATGCCTAAGTCTGTTTTCACTCAGTTGGGCATAGGTGTTGATAGATCCATTGCATACCCAAAAGGAATCATTGAAGATGTCTTGACAAAGGTAGATAAATTTGTATTTCCTGCTGACTTTGTGATTTTAGATTTTGATGCAGATAAGGAAGTGCCTATAATTCTTGGAAGTCCTTTCTTGGCTACTGGAAAGACTCTAATTGATGTACAAAAGGGAGAATTGACTATGAGAGTCAATGATCAAGAAATCAAGTTCAATGTGATGAATGCTCTCAAGTTTCCTGATCAAGGAACTGAGGAGTGTTCCTTTGTTATGTCTCTTGATTCTATGGTTCAGAAACACTTTTACAAGCCGAATGATCATTTGGTGAAGGCTCTTGCTGAAATTGATAAAAGTGAACTTGTGAAAGAAGGTATTGTGCACAAGGAGGCTGAGGTGAAAGAACTATGGAGTAGGCAATATGAATCCCTTGATCTAGAGGATTCCAATCTCAAACAGAATGTGCCTTCTATTGAAAATCCTCCTGTGCTTGAACTTAAAGAGTTACCCAAGCACCTGAAATATGCCTATTTAGGGGAAAATGATACATTGCCTGTGATCATTGCTTCTGACCTATCCAAAAGTCAAGAGCATGATCTCATTACTACCCTAAAGAGGCATAAGAAGGCAATTGGGTGGCAAATGGCTGATATAAAGGGGATTAGTCCCACCATCTGCATGTATAGGATAATTCTTGATGAAAATGCTAAGAATAGCATTGAAGGGCAGAGGAGACTAAATCCTATCATGAAAGAAGTGGTTAAAAAAGAGATTATCAAATGGCTTGATGCTGGCATTGTGTATCCTATATCTGATAGTGCATGGGTGAGCCCTGTGCAATGTCTTCCAAAGAAAGGAGGGGTCAGAGTGGTAGCTAATGAGAAGAATGAGCTTATTCCCACAAGAACAGTCACTGGTTGGAGGATTTGCATGGATTATAGAAAACTCAACAAGGCTACAAGAAAAGATCACTTCCCTCTACCATTCATAGACCAAATGCTTGATAGACTAGCTGGCAAGGAGATCTATTGCTTTTTGTATGGTTACTCTGGCTACAACCAAATAGCCATAGTGCCTGAAGATCAACAAAAGACTACTTTCACTTGTCCTTATGGTACTTTTGCTTTTAGGAGAATGCCATTTGGGTTGTGCAATGCACCAGCAACATTTCAAAGGTGTATGATGTCAATCTTTTCTGAATTCATTGAAAAATCTATGGAGGTGTTCATGGATGATTTCTCTGTCTTTGGGGAAACATTCCAATTATGCCTTGATAATTTAGAAGAGATTCTGGATAGATGTGAAGAAACCAACTTGGTCTTGAATTGGGAGAAATGTCACTTCATGGTTCAAGAAGGAATTGTGTTGGGACACAAGATTTCAAAGAGGGGAATTGAGGTTGACAAAGCCAAAGTTGAGGTAATTGAGAAGATGCATCCTCCAACAAATGTCAAAGGTGTTAGAAGTTTCTTGGGACATGCTGGGTTCTATAGAAGATTCATTAAGGACTTCTCCAAGATTTCAAAGCCACTATGTCAATTGCTGCAGCATGACACTCCATTTGTATTTGATGAATCATGTGTTGCAGCATTCCAGAAACTGCAGAATGCTCTAGTTACTACTCCAGTGATAGTAACTCCTGATTGGAGCAAGCCTTTTGAGTTAATGTGTGATGCTAGTGATTATGCCATAGGTGCTGTCCTTGGCCAAAGGTATCCTAAAGTTTTTCATTCTATTTATTATGCTAGCAAGACACTTGTTGAAGCTCAATTAAATTACACTACCACTGAAAAAGAATTATTAGCTGTGGTTTTAGCATTTGATAAATTTAGATCATACTTAGTTGGCACAAAAGTAATTGTTTACACTGATCACTCTGCCATTAAGTATTTGATTGCTAAGAAAGATGCAAAACCTAGGTTAATAAGATGGGTTCTCCTCCTCCAAGAATTTGATCTTGAAATAAAGGATAAAAAGGGTGTGGAGAACCGAGTTGCTGATCATTTGTCTAGATTGGAAGGAGATAATGTAGGTAATCATTTTGGAGAAATCAAGGAAAGCTTCCCTGATGAGCAATTGTTAGCTGTTGATGCTGCAGCATCCGATGCTGCAGCACCTTTCTCTCCTCTTCCTACGAACCCTAACACCATCACCACCACCACCACACAACCACCATCACCTACGACCTCCTCTCCTATTCCTCTACTCTCTCTCTCTCTCTCGCCTATGAACCCTAACCCACCACCACACAACCACCATCACCATCACCTACGACCACCTCTCCTCTTCCTCTACTCTCTCTCTCTCTCTCTCTCTCTCTCTCTCTCAAGCTACAAATTCCTCTTCTCTCGCCCCCCATTTCTTTCATGTTTCTCTCTTCTTCTCTCCACCTTCCACCACATCACCACCACCACCACGAATTCCTCTCCTCTCTCTCCTACGAAGTGGACTATCATCATCACCACCACCATCGAACCTCTCCCTTTTGTAGGTTTTGATTTCTATTTTTATGATATTGTTTTGATTTTAATTTTGTTAATGAATTTGTTTTGATTTATGTTTTTTGCTTGAAATTGAAATGATTTAGGATTGAAATTGTTGGTGTTTGAAGTTCACAACCGCACTGGAGTACGCACCATCACCGAACCACCGCCCAGAGTGTCACCGTCACCGGATCTCAATCTCATAACAGTTAGTTTTTAAAATAAAACTGTTGTGTTGTGTGTTAGAATTGAGTGTTGTTGTGAAATGTGAGTTAGAATTGAGTGTTAGGATTAAGTGTTGTTGTGAAACGTGAGTTAAATTGAGTGTGAAATGTGAGTTAGATATTGATAGTATAAATGAGTTTCAGTGTTGGTGGTGGTAATGTTGCTTCTAATTCATCGACCGATGAAGAGAGAGTGGAGGTGGTTGTTATTGATGGTGTTAAACTGAAAGTCATTTATACCAGTGGCGACGCGTAAGCATTGTGTTGTTTGTTTTTTTTAAAGTTAATTATGGAACGACTTATACCAGAGGAATGATTTGCTGGACTTCTTTAGGGTAAGTGTCAATTATATATATTGTTAGTTTAAATTTAATGTTTAATAATGGTTAATATAATTACTAATACATATTTTCATTTTACTTAATACAGTCCAAAGTGACATAGGACATAGAATATGATGAAAATGTGCGAAGATTTTTTTTAAAAGGATGAGCTCTCAAATATCAGATTTGCTATGTAAGTTACGGGTTAAAGATAAGAAGCTAGACTACATGAGTGATGAAGTTTGGAATGCCTTCAAGGCTCATTGGGCTACAGAAACGTTCAAAACAAATGCTGAAAAAGCCAAGAAGAATAGAAACCCAGAAATGGGTGGCTCGCTTCACTGATGCGCGTCCATCAACTAGGCTCAACATGCTCTTAGATTGGTAAATTATTTTAAAAATCTGTGTGTTTTTTTACATTAGTTAATTAGTTAGCAATTTTTGAAAACGTGTTTCATTTTACAGAGTAAGAAGGCGGGACGCCCTATCACTGCTCCTGAGCTGCATAGAGCCACCCATGTAAGGAAAGCCACTAGCGAGTATGTTGATGAGCGCTCTAGGATGACTCAGGTAAGTATACAACTTGATTTGTATTATATAATGTTGCTTTGTTAAAATGGAGCGCTAATTATGCTATGTTTTGTGGTTATGCAAAACAAGAGCAAATTAATGAGATCATGACTCAGCTGACTCAGGGGAGCTGGGACTCTGCATCACTTTCTCAACTTACTCCTGAGATGATAGATCTGGCAAACAAAAATTGGGAGACGACGGTTGGTTGGTATAAGGGTCGCTTGTATGGTACGGGGCCCTTGGCTCCATGTATGGGCCAGTATGGGGTCGAGAGCAGCAGAGGACGTAGTCGACTGCTCCTACTTATTCAGCTGCGGAAATAGGGTAGCTTAGGCAGCTGGTGTAGTCTCAGCAGCAAGAGCTGCAGTCTACTCGACAAGAGCTACACGATACTCAAAGGGAGGTTAGGAGCTGTAGGGAAGACTTTGCGAAGGTGAGAGGAGAGTTTATTGTGAGAGATGAGAGGATTAAATTTGGGCCGTAATACATGGGTGATTGTGATTAAAAGGTGGGTAGTTACCATTTTGATTTTTTGTGTTAATTTCAACCGATCATGATATGATCTATGGCCATGAGTTGTTCCTCTCACTATAAAACTCCTCTCATAATATACATTCCGCATACATACATATATATATATATATATATATATATATGTATGTATGTATATATATATATATATATATATATATATGGCGAGTACCCTGCCTTTGGCGCCAGATTTATATTTCTTTCTTTTTCTTTTCATATTTTAAGAGATACTTTAAGGTTTGGAAAAAAATTTAGATCTTCAAATACGTGAATTCATTTCTCAATAACCAATTAGGTTGAAAAAAATTAATTTCATGACAAAATACGTAACGTGAAATACTTAGCAGTGTATTTTTGTGTACTTTATGATTCAGAAAAAAATTTACCTATTCAAATACACGAGATTTGTTCCTCAGTAACCAGTTTGGTAAATAAAAAAATTGTGACAAATTACGTAAAGTGCGATGCTAAACAATGTGTTTTGGGGTACTTTACCATTTGGAAAAAATGTAATGGTTTAAATACGCAAAGTTAGTTCCTCAATAACTGGTTTGGTGAAGAAAATTTTTTGTGACAAACTACGTAAAATGCGATGCTAAGTAGTGTGTTTTTGGCTACTTTCCGCGTGTTTTGGTGTAATTTAAGGTTGAAAAAAATTAACTACTCATACACGCAAAGTTTTTTCTCAATAACCAATTTGCTGAAAACAATAATAACTTCATGACAAAATACATAAAATGAGATCTTAAGCAGTGTGTTTTTGGAGTACTTTTGCATTAAAAAAAATAACTGTTCAAATATGCAAAGTTTCTTCCTCAATAACCAGTTTGGTGAAAATTAAAAATAATGTCGTGAAAAAATATATAAAGTGTGATGCTAAGTAGCGTGTTTAGAGGGTACTTTCAGTGTGTTTGGGTTTAATTTATTGTTCAGAATTTTTTTTAACTATTCGAATACGCAAAGTTAGTTCCTCAATAACTAGTTTAGTAAAAAGAAACCAAAATTTCGTGATAAAATACATAAAGTGCGATGCTAAGCAGTGTGTTTGGGGTATTTTATCGTTCGGAAAAAGTTTAACTGTTCAAACACGCAAAATTTGTTCCATGATAATTGGATTGATGAAAAATAATAATTTTATGATAAAATATTGTAAAGTGCGATGCTGAGTAGTGTGTTCTCGGGTACTTTATTGTTCGAAAAAAATTTAACTATTCAAATTATCAAAGTTCGTTCCTCAATAACAGGTTTGTTGAAAAGAATAATTTCTTGACATTAACCTGTAAACCTCACCCTTTTACTATTTTCACCACTTAAGAAAATTAATTTCTTTTTATACTTCGTCTCTTTATGTTTTTTAGAACCGTGTTTTTTTTAGCCTTTAAAAAAATAATTTATTTTTATATTTCTTCTCCTTATATTTTTGAACCTCAAATATCTATTGAATCCTTAATTCGGTCACTACCAAATCACAAATATATTTTTTAAATTATAACTCCTCTCTTTGTGTTTTATATTCATCATTATTTAGAGTTTCTTCTTTGTCTTGCAATATATAATATGTCATAGGTAATACTCTCTCGCGGGAACTTCAGTCACATTTACAATAGAACCTTCATAATATTCTTTCAACTTTGTACACATGTTTTTATATTATTGGGGGTTTTCTTTCAACCCTGTTTGATACTTGTGTTTTTCACTTTTCTCTATTTTTGTTGACTTATTTATTTTGGTCATCTCCCACGAACAATTATTTAAAGCGTGTATAAATTGATGTTTATATTTATCTTTTTCTTTTAAATTTGAGTATCGCACATTTATTTCTGCAGGAACTTTAGCCACATTTACAATAGAACGTCATTATTTTCTTTCAACGTTGTGTAGCTACTTCTATTAATTGGTGGTTTTCATCCAACTTTGCATGATTTCCACGTGTCTCACTTTCTAATTGTGTTGTCTTCTTTTCTTTCTAATTACGAGGTTAAGTTTTTATATTTACATTTGATAAATATGGATTATGTTATTAAAATTCTTTAGACTTTTCTTATTATTATCTATGGATGTTCAATTTCAATGTCTCTGTTAATGTTTTTTATAGTTTCATGATATTATTATTTATTTTATAGTTATAATTTAATATTTATTCACTAGAACTTCAGTCACATTTATAATAGAACCTCCCATCATATTCTATCAGCCTTGTTTAGGTGTTTCTATTTTATCGGCAGTTTGCATCCAACCCTGCATAATACTCGAGTGTTTCTGTTTCTATTTGTGCTGTCTTTTTTATTTTGGTCATTTCGCACCGACGAGTATTAGAAGCATACTTAAATTGGTGTTATATTTTTTTATCTCTTTTAGTTCAAGTACTGCATTACAGCAATCACCAAATTTACAATAGTACTCCCATCATCTTTTTTTAACTTTGCATATTTACTATTTGATTGGTAGTTTCATCCAACCCCTACATGATACTCATGTGTTTCACTTTCTAATTTTGTTGTCTTTTTTCTTTTAAATTATGGGTTAAGTTTTTATATTTACACTTCATGAAGAATATGAATTACGTTATTAAAATTCTTTATAATTTTTCTTCTTCTTATTATCTATGGATATTCAATTTCAATGTCCTTGTTAATTTTCCATTTGAATTTTATATACTTTTTTTTTTGTCGAAGAATTTTATAAACTTCTTAATTTATAGTTATTATTTGATTTTTATTCACAATTATTATATATCTGACAAACCAACACTGTTGGCCCAGTGGCATAAGCTACCCTACGACACAAGGGTCGACCTGATGCTGTCGACTTCGATTCCTGCCGTGAACAAACTCGGTGTTGACTGCAAATTTACGTCTAAGAACGAGTGGATATTAGCCTTTCGTTGGAAGCGTTGGAACACTCCGTGGGTATAGGCAGCAATGAGCCAAACTAAAAAAAGACTATATTTTACGCAAACTAGATTTAGCAGACCTCGTGCATTGCACGGGTATTAGAGCTAGTTTGAGAGAAAAACATGAGTAATTAAAAAAAATTGTTGAGAAAACACCTAAGTGAGTGGTGGTCTGCTTATCATTCTTTACTCTAATTTTGTTATTAAAAAATGGCTGAAGAAAACCCTATATGGAAATGCAATCCTTGACCCAGGTAAACAAATTGATGAACTTTTTGAAAAGCTTGTACGCGTAGGGAGGGAAAAAAAATAGATGTATCAGAATGAGAAGAGAGGAGAGAATCAAAAGCGAAAATGCTAGTTTTGGAGTATATTGGGGGAACCTCATTAAAACTCAAGAAAAGGATAGAGAAAAAAAAAACAATAGTGTGCGAAAGAGAATTTCAGAACTGGAAGAGAAAAATCAACATGAATAAAAAAAGCACAAAAATAAGAGTGTAAAAAAAATTGAAAATTAGAGAGTCTCTTTGTAAAACAAAGTCAGATAAAGAAAGAATTCTTTCAAAAAGAAAATGAAAAGGAGAGTGAGGACACAGAAAAGTTCTGGCATTGAAGGGCGAAGACTCCCAAAGACGAGGGAAAACATTTAAGAGACAAAGATAAAGAACAAGGTTTTTTTGAAAATAAATATGAGTTTCTTCTCAAAATTTTATTCAAACTTTTTATATAGTTATCATTACTCTAATATTTTGTTTAGTTATGACGATTCTCTTTCGAAAGTATTTGAAGAAGTGGTTCCAAAGGATAAATGTAAATTGAATTGCAAGAGACGCTATAAACTCTACAACCAAGAATGAGTCCTTAATTTAACTTGGAGGTCATGGAATTCTACTTCACTAATAGTACCTTATTCTAAGTTAGTTTTTGTAGTAGTCATTAGATTCTTCTAATTCGATTTATTTGCCTAACATTTCTTTTTTATATCACGAAGAAAACAAAGTGATCAATAAAAAATAATTTTCTCAATGTGTAGCTGCCTTCTTTTTGTGAGCAAGGGAATGATTAATATCTAACTTGGATTGTAAGGGAAAAAATGAGGAAGCAAACCGTACTAATAAACATGAAAATGTCAATAATATGGAAATTATTACATGTAATGGTTCTTTAGACTTATTTTGACCTCAGAAGTATGCAACTAGAAACTTTGGGCCAAATTCTCTTGAAGAGTTAGGGTATGACGTGACCCTATGCTCCTCCCTTAATTAGCCACGACACCTAAGAGTAGACAAAATCATCAATAGAGATTACAAAAGCAACCAAGAAAAATGCTATAGCTAGTTAAGTTGTCTCCTTCTTTGTAATAATTAGGAAAGTGACACCTTCTCCTATATAGATGTCCATGCCCTACATGAATAAAAGGAGTTTGGATTATTGTTGAAATTCAGAAGTTATTTCTTTGTTGAAAGTATGGCTCTTTGGTTCTTCAAATCAACCTTTTTTATTTTATCTAGAATTTAAGTTTTCTTATTGTCATCATTCTCCAAGGCCTATCACTTCCTCTTTCTCCATAGAATAAAGAGTGTCTGGGCTGTGGCTTCATCCTATTTTTCCCCTCCATATTTTTTATTTCTTCTTTATTAATATTTTTCTATTTTAGTCTTTAACAGTTGATAATTATTATTTCCTCGTCATTTCTTCATATTTTTGTCCATATTATTGTGCTAAGGAAACTAAATACAACAAGTAAGAGACAGATCGTTGGCCATAGGCTAATAAAATATTAATGATAAGAGTTTAAATTAAGCATAAAAAGGCTAATTTAAAGAGTGTTAAAATATTCTAAAAGAAAATATATGGAGTATCGAGTGAAGGTGTAGCAAATCTAACTGGACAGCCAACCAAGGTTGGTTTCTCTGGGTATGGATCCCACTCAAAGATTCCAGATTCGAATATTGGGTATGACATAAATAATGTTGGGAGGGGAAAATCACAAGGACCAGAAAATTCAGATATACATGGCCAACCAGATTAGTTACTGACAAAACCAGTAAATAATGTACGTAGGAACACCGTAACTAAAAAATCTAACTAGAAAAGTACAAAATGTGAATTATCAAAATAGGAATAAAGTATCAATCATGTAAAACGAAAAACATGGGTTACTTGGCGAAAGTGAAAAGACACTCACCTAATTTATAGCGAAAATTGGAAGGCATATATGAATGCTGGTTCTTTCCAAAACAAGGACCTAGAGGCCTGTACTGGCCTTGTCTGTTTGTGATAATATATTATATATAGTATGGAATTACCAACCAGGGTTAATCTTAATGATAATTGGGTTCGGATCTCACCTCAAGGTTTCGAGTTCGAATTTTGGGTATGACAAAAATTCTGAAGAGATTACGGTGGTCAACACAGATTCCCTGGCATAGATTAGTCAGCGGCAAAGTCGATGAAAACTGCACTCCAAAAACATGATAAAAAAAATACTATTGATGAATTTGAAATCAAACTAAAAGTTCATAACCTTACAAATCGATTAATATCTTTATCTTTGTTTCAATGAATAATGTCTTTTACAATATAAATAATCTGAATTAAATATTTTTTTGGTGAATTAGTATATTAGTGTACCAATATTTGTACCGATCCTAATTTTTTATTATTGTTTAAATTTTGGTACTTTCAATTTGAATATCTTGAATAATTAATTTAATCATTATTTTGGGTACGCACAAACTACTAACTTTATTAGGAGCTTATTAGCATTTTTTAGAAATATTTACATGTGCTGTCAAAAAAGAAATATTTACATGCATTATCTCAGCAAACATAATCTTTCGTGTATGATTATTCAGCAAACTAATAATTCCTTCAACACTAACTCAACCTAAAATATCAATAATAACAAAAGTCTTTTTGATGGCGTCCTAAAGTTGGGGATGTGACTTTGTGTCCTATGTGCTATACAGCTTCACTTTAGAGAAAAATAAAAGAAATTGGGCCATCTTGGCCCAAGGTATTTAGATGTGAATCTATGAAAAAATGGCACTTTGTTTTGGTACAAGACAAGAGTTAATGTTTTACCAATAATGATAGAGTGACAACATATAATTGCAAGTTTGCAGAACAACAGTCAACTGCAATAAAAGTATAAGAAACAAAAATATATCTCGCTTAAATTTAAATAAGATGCACGTACTCTTTTTTTTTTACTTATATTTACATAATTAGATGCATCCAATGAAATCTATATTTTTAAGACTTAAATATATATTTAGTTCCTACAAATACCTAATTGACCCACTTTCGTTTATGTAATACAAAAAGTTTTAGTTTAGCCTCTCCAAAAACAAAACACATACAGTTACATCTTGTTGTTAGATGATGTGTGACGTGGACATCCTACATGGACTAGAGTTCAAATCCCCTTCTTCTTTTGCATCCCTTCGTAGCCCTAATGATAACTAGCAATGCTTCTTCAAGTGCAACCTCGAGGCAAGGCCAACTCTATGTTTGTGGATACGGAGAACCCATATGCATTTATGAATCTCTAACACAGAAGATAATTTGAGAAGGAGATTCTGGAAATGTGTTCATTGGTGAAGGTGTGGGTCGTTTTCTTTTCATTCTTTTGTTTCATTTCATTTCATTTCATTTTGTTTTAGAAGATTAATTGTGTGGAGATCAAATTTGGCTAAGGTTTAACTCTGTTCTTTTTTGGTTGTATGCAGAGAAGAACCAGGTGTAAGTTGTTTATTCGGGTTGATAAATTAGATGATGTTGAGAGAGTGACCATGGTGATAGCTTCACAAACAATGCAAGAAATTCCTAAAGGGTAGAGTCACAACGATATTATGTCAATGAATGTAGGGACATTATGAAGCAATTGTATTCAAAATAAGTTTTACAAATTAAAGCTCAAGTTGTCAGCTGAGAGGAAGAATGTGAAATGGATTCAAAACTTTCTAATGTTAATTGTGTTGTTTGTATCATATCAAAAATTTTATTTGAGGTGACATCCCAAATGTATATTGGTGGGATCACGGCAAGTGTACCGGATCGTTGCAAGTAATAGTACGGAAAGACCGAGTATCGAACTCAGGGACTGCGGTTAATTATCAATTTAATTATTTAATTTCTAAATTAAAAAGGGACTAAGTTGGATTTGTTTGAAAGAAATTAAAGTGAAAAGCGATAAATATATTTTTTGTAGTTTTAATTTAAGAATAACAAGAACACGTGTGAATTTGTATGAATTAAAAAGCGTTGGGGACGAGCTTCAATTTAATTCACTCTTATATCTAACGAATCAAACATGTTATTGAACTTATGTTATGAGCTATGATCAAATTGTTATAATTATTCTAATCCTAATTCCTTAGGTAAGAGAACCTTTACTTCTAATGAAAATCCCTAATTCCTTAGGTGACCTTAACAAGAAATAAGCAGTAATAACAACAATTATCCTATGATTCTGAATACCAATGACTATTCCTAGACTAAAGATAAACCGATTTCAATTCTCAAGCATATGTAATTCAAATTTCCATTCATAATCACATATCATAAATCATCCTAAGAGTGATCAAATCCTAGAAAGCGTTAAGAACGGAGATTAAAACATAAATCATAACATTCATTCAAATAACAGAGGTCTAATTCAAAAACATAAAAGATTCATAAATTGTTACTCATCCCCAACAACAGGAAGTTTAGCTAGACATAGAAATAGATATAACAATTAAAAGAGAAAAAGCAAATAAGAATAACCCCATGAAAAGATGAAGATGATCCGAACTTCTGTTGGTTCCTCTCCTATCTCGCTCACAGTGATGTGCTAGGTTTGCAATTTTTCTCCTCCAAAAGCTTCCAGCCGTCACAACTCTATTTTGCCGAGGGTACTGTTTTCCTCTCTTTCTTTTCACTCACGCTCACTTTCTCTCCTGCCGTGTGCTTTTTATTCACGTTTCTTTCTTTTTAATTCTCCTCCAGCCCTTTTCTTTCTCTTTTTAATTCCTTCAAATCTTTTAATTATCATGCATATCTTTTTCTTGTGCTCCACTCCACGTGTTTTCCTTATTGGACCTTTTTGTTCCTTCTTTTTGTTGGGCCTCCATGATAATGGCTTATTAACTTGGCTCCTGCACAATACTCACACCACGTGAGTATGTATATATTTCTAAAATTACCATCAAGTTAATTGTGTAGGTGAGATAAGAATGAAGTCCCAACAATCAAATTAATCCATTTCACAATGAGGTACTTTTAATCTCTACATTAAGATCAACACAAGTTAGATCAAAATGCTTAATAATTATGATTCAATTTAATTATAATCATCAAAATATTCTAACATATTAACCATGTCCAATTAACATCAAATTAAGACAAAAACAAACTGTAAGTCTAGAGTATATGGCAATTTTCCCTTCATAAAGAATAGAAAAATTAGATAATTTAGTGAATTATTATATATCTTGAGACTAGTTAATTTGTCTAGATATAAACACTTGAATGTTGTAAAATGTATGAATTGGCAACCAACCAAAAAAGGTGGGGTAAGTTTAGGTAGCTTGGCCCACCAACCCACTGGGTTTTTATAAGAAAAATTGAAAGAGTTGTGATTTATATACCCCCACATACTCCCCCCTTTCATTTTATTTTCATTTTACCCCTTACCAAAACACACTAACCTGGTCCAAATTTTTAATTTTTCGGAATTACGTCCCATACAATAATTCTAGAAGTCAAAAATGAAAATATTCCTGGAATTATCTAAAACACATAATTCCGGAACGTGCAAAGTGTGTTCCGGATTTATGTGTAAGACATAATTCCGGATGTGTTTTTTTTCCCTATTCTGAATTTATGTTTAGACATATTTTCGGAACTATTTTATTGCTTTCGGATTTAGTTTTTTTTTTTGTAAATCCGAAAGTATGATTTTTTTTAACAGCCTTGATGTTGCCGATAATTTTGATCAACGGTCAATATCCCACTGACACTTTTGACGGCCTTAATGTTGACGATAATTTTGATCAACATGGATAACACCGAGAGGTTAATGGTATTACTTTTTGCAAACCCGCTCATGGAGATGATGGTTGTGTTTACTAGTCCTCATGACAATGTACGAAACATGTTGAACTTCCATGACAACTATCAGAATCTTAGTCCTTTAGAGCTGTACGTGGAGACTCAATGAAGCGTCAATGATATAATTATTAGATGATGTATTGTGTAGTTTTATAATATATTATCCCACGACACTTTTGATATTATCGCACTACACTTTTGTTGACACTTTTGACGAAAATCGCTATAATTGACCAACGACACTTTTGATATATCTAACAATTACAACAACAAAAAAACACGTTCCGGATTTATATCTAAACGATATATCAGGAAGTTGAGTTATTCCGGATTTATCTTTTAAATATAAATCCGGAATGGATTTTTTTAATTCCGGATTTACTTTAAGGATAAATCCGAAATATCTAAAGGGGTAAAATGAGAAGAACGCATAATTGTGGGGGTATCATAACCCAAAAAAGAATGGGTGGTTGACTTGCCAACTAAGCACAAGTTCATATATTCAGCCCAGAACACATGTTGCACGTTCTGAAATTATGTGTTATAGATAATTCCAGGAATATTTGCAATTTTAGCTTACAGAATTTGGTAATGGGTAAAATGAGAATAAAATCAAATGTGGGGTATGTGGGCCAAGTGGGGGTATATAAATCATATCCCTCCTTTTTTTCCAAGCCCGCTTTACCACCCTACGAAAGAAAAAGCAACTCCACAAATACAAAAGTTAACTTCCACACATGTATGTTTTTTAAAAGGCTAAATTACAGTTTTAGTCCTGTTATTTTCAAAAATTCAGACATGCTCCCCCTATTTTAAAACTCAGACATTTAATCTCCCTATTTTTAAAAAATCAGACATTTAGTCCAAAGAGGGGTTTTTAATTTAATTTTTTGCTGATTTGGAGGTGTGTCAAAAAAAACTGACATGACCTTCAATTTTTGATCATTTTATAATATTGTGAGTTTAGAGCAAGTCGCTCCTCGTAGTTCTTCTTAAACCTTCATAAACCGTATCAAGAGCTTAATTGTGTTTGCAGCGGTCCAAAAATGAGATTCATCATTCATCATTGAATGTGGCGTTCCTTCACTTCCTTGAACCATTTCCTTGAATGTGGCGTTCCCTCACTTCATTGAATCATTTCTTTCTAGCCAAAATCCATCCAAACCAACGCGTGAACACCCCTACTTCTTCACCTTTTTATTTTATTTTTAATTTGAAAAAATTATAATTTATGGAAAGATACTTAAAGTTTTAGTGAACTTATATGTGTCATTCACATCAGATACTAATAAAAAGTTTTGCACAAAGAGTCGTCTGTATTGCAGCTTTAGGAAACAACATTTAAAAAAGTTAGATTACTAGGAATAGTAAAAAATTGTTGGCTACATATATACTTAAATTAGATTACAAGCTAATATATACTTAAATTAAGTGTGCTTAACACTTTTTACCTATTAAAGTTAATGTTTTTTTATTAAGTCTGTCAAAAAATATCTATTCATAATATGGCAGGCCAACCGATCAAAAGGTGGAGTCAGATGAAAATGTGTGAACCCACGCTTAATTGTCGGGCCAATCCATGTTGCTATTTTTTTACGAGCAAACAACGGCCAGGCCAGCCCGCTTTTCCACCCCTAGGAAAGATAAAATAACTTCACAAATTATAAAAGTTAGCTTTGAAACATGACAATGTTTTAAAAAAATTAAAAACTTTGTAAGTGGGTATCTATCTACTATAAAAAGTGGATACCAACCATTCACCAAAATTACTATTATGTCCTCCTTCCATTAGTTATATCATTAGGATAAATATGTTATTTCAAATTATTTCCTTTTACTTTTTCTTTCTCTCACTCACTATTCTTATTAGTGGGTCTCACTCTCACATCATCTTTTATCTTTCCTCTATCTCTCTCACTCTTTCGACTTCTCTCTACTATCAATATAATCAAACAATCCACTACCAATTTTTTTATTTTAAAAATCAATAATTATATAAAATTAATTAAATTAATATTAATTTACTATTTACTATAATATGCTCAAACTAATAAACCCAATTAATTTGACCACTACCAATCGTCAAAAAATCGATACCGTTAGCAAATAATCCAAAAATATTTTTCCTAAAAAAATAAATAGTTAAATTTCATCCACTTTTTTTCGTAAGCTGCACGGGAGCTGCAATGAGAGCAGCAATGACAACGCCAACGGGAGCGCCAAAAAAATAGCAAAAATTGTCTGCCGCGCTGACGCTCGCCGTCAATTTTTTTTTAGAAAATTAATTTATTTTTTCTAAAAAATCAGTAATTAAATAAACTTAATAAAATTAATATTAAATTATGTAGAATTTATTATTTACTTTAATCTACTCAAAACTACTAAACCCAATTAATTTAATCACTACCGATTGTCAAAAAAAAGCGATACTACTAGCAAAAATTGCAAAATTAATTTTCCAAAAAAAATAAATAGTAAATCTCATCAACTTTTTTCGTCAGCCGCACTGGAACTGCAACGAGAGGAGCAACGACAGCGCCAACAGGATGACTAATAGAAGCGCCAACAGGATGACTAATAGAAGCGCCAACGGGATGACCAATAGAAGCGCCAACGGGAGTTGCAACAAGAGCGCCAATAGGCGCACCAACGGGAGCGCCATTTATGGAGTTTTTCCTTTTTCTTTTATTACATTTTGCAACAATCCTTTACCAAAAATTTTTTATTTTAAAAATCAATAATTACATAAAAATAATTTAATTAATATTAATTTACTATTATCTACTCAAACTACTAAACCCAATTAATTTGACCACTACCAATCGTCAAAAATATTTTTCCTAAAAAAATAAATAGTTAAATCTCATCCACTTTTTTCGTGAGCTGCACGGGAGATGCAACAGGAGCGCCAAAAAAGTAGCAAAAGTTGTCTGCTGCGCTGACGCTCGCCCTCAATTTTTTTAAAAAAAAATTAATTTATTTTTTCTTAAAAATCAGTAATTAAATAAACTTAATAAAATTAATATTAAATTATGTAGAATTTATTATTTACTTTAATCTACTCAAAACTACTAAATCCAATTTATTTAACCACTACCGATTGTCAAAAAAAAGCGATACCGCTAGCAAAAATTGCAAAATTATTTTTCAAAAAAAATAAACATTAAATCTCGTGAGCTGCACGGGAACAACAACGATGGGAGCAACGACAGCGCCAACGGGAGCAGCAACGAGAGCGCCAATAGGCGCGCCAACGGGAGCGCCGTTTATGGAGTTTTTCCTTTTTCTTTCATTACATTTTGCAACTTTCAACGTATTTATAATTTCATGGCAAATTATAATAAATACAGTATCACCCGTGCGTATGCACGGGTAAAATACTAGTATTAGCAAAAACAAGAGATGTCAATAACAACTAATTTTCGCAAACATTCATACGACAACCCACCCATTCTATAACAAAAAAAAAGGCCCAAGCTTATTCCACACCCCTCCCTACTCACCACACACCCCATAACCCCCTAAATACCAAAAGTACCCATAATTAAAAAACACTCCTTCTCCCTCTCAAACCCCTCACATCACCTCACAAACACCCAAACACCCCCATAATTGAATCCCTAAAACCTCTCCCTCACCCACTTCGATTTCCCTCTCCAAACTCACCCAAGCTTCAATCTCTATTTCGGAACAAAAGGTACACCATTCGTAACCCTATTTTACTTGCATTTCGTTTGTTTTGTTGTTTTTATGCATTTTTTCATACCTGTAAGTCGCGACGCATTCGGTTGAGGAAAACCGAATGCTGCTGGGAACGACGATGAAAACGAAAGGATTCGGTTGAGCTCAGCCGAATGGATTCGGGTGGTCTCAACCGAATCCATTCAGCTGAGCTCAACCGAATCACTGTTATTTTGTAGACTTATCAATTCAATTGACCAATCTGTTTTTTTAATCAAGTTTTGGACATACCATCATAGATTCAAGGAATTTAGCTCCAAAGACATTTTCAACAGTTATATCCCTCCAAACGATAATAATCTGCGTTTTCAAAGTGCTCTTTTTTATGTTCATTTTATGATTTCTATTTGTTTCTTCTACCATTGCATATTGTTTGTCTTTCTTATTTATTTGATTTGTCTCTTATGGCATTATTGCACAGAGACGTCTTAAGATTCCAAAAGGCTTTTACAGAGACTATCATCAACGTTTTCCTAACCAACTATGGGTAGAGACGGGCCCTGGGACACAATATCGTGCCTTTGTTGTTGTGGATGCACGTGGTACTCCTTATCTAGAGACAGACACTGATCGTATTATGGAGGTTCTTGGAGCTGATGGTTTTCCTAACCAATGCACGTGGTACTCTTTTGTTTTAAATATTCTAAACACTTCTTTATTGTTAGACATGTATGTTTTAAATCTACTTTCTACGCCCTTAATTACTTTTTTATGAAAATAGCACACTCAGTTGAATACTATTGTCGCTTCATAATTTCGGACAAGAAATTGAAACATGATACATTCAAACAAAACGAAAACAGCTCAATGACCTCGAAATACATGAAAACGATAAAAACAACATAAGAAAATTAAACGAAACTACTTATTTTTGGGGATGGTGGACTTCATAATATAGATAATCTCTTCCGGAGTCCGCATCGTTTCGACAAACAGCTCAATGAGCTGACGTCCCAATGGGGTGTTACGATGATGTACCATCATTGCGCGAACATCGTCGTCGCTCCGGATATCCATAGCTTCATAGCGGAGAGTGCCGTCTTGTAGACATACGCACTTGCAGTAACGTATACGAGATATGTCTTTGCGCCACTCTCCCTCTTGGCGAACCTTTCCTCTCCACCTTTTCCTTCAACTGGCTGAATGTTATATTTTTGTCCAACCTACAGAAGTAGTTGCCGCGAGACTTAAAAACATACCATCAGCTCTCTCCTCGATCGTTCCAGGGCGATGTAGGGCAGTTAGGTATTTGTCTTCAAATCTCTGCGTTGGGCACAACTGCCATTGCATAAGATTTTCCATTACAGCAGGTGCTGGAGAAGAATAAGCTAAGAAGTGGTGTTGGTGGAGAAGAAGAAGCAGAGAAGTGAAGGAGTTAGGGTTTTTGTGAAGCAGCATTGAAAACTTGAAACCCAATTTATATATAATAGGTGTGGGGAAATATGACCCGTTGATCAAAATTTTGGATCACAAATCTGGGCCGTTTAATTTCTATCCGTTTGGGCACAATTTCTGGAGTAAATTTCATCCACTCCTTTTTCTGACACATTTGACTGTCAGTACGCCGTTGATCTAAAGTGTCGGTGGAATCTGGGCCTTTGAAATTTTTGTAATTCATTCAGTGCCATTCGGTTGACAACAACCGAATATATTCGGTTTCCTTTACCCGAAACTATTCGGTAGTGGTCAGCCGTATATTACAAAAATTCAAAAGGGGGTGTGTCTGTTAAAAATGCACGTGCGGTTGCCCATAATCGAATGTATTCGGTTGACAGTAACCGAATCGTTCAAAACACGTGTTTCACTAATGACCTTTTGGTCATTTCGGGTTAAGGGGTGTTTGGTGAGTAGCACGGGGTGTGGGAAAAACATGGGAAAAAAACCACCCATTAGTGCAACTCATTTTTTTTGGACGAAAAAAAACGGAAAAACATACATCGTACGATCTAAATCTAACGGACAATAGCATTTGAAATATCAAACGGACAATATTCATTCGATGCGCTCGATAACACAATGCTTCCACACGGCGCATGATAAGGTTTGCTCCCTTGTCAATGGTTATCGTTCTCGGCAGGATGCGCTTTACTCCCTCCACGAGCCTCCCCGCCACTTCAATCTTCATTTTTTTTTTTGCTTAATTTCTTTTTTTATCTGAAAATTAAATTTTGCAGTTTTTATTGACCGTTGAGCTAATCTTTCTTCATCTCACGATCCCACTTGGTAAGCATTTTAATCTAGTGTTAAAATTTCAATATGAAAAATTGGACCTTTTTTATTATTATTATTATTTTAATTTTGCTTTCACACTTGTGGTTGATTATTGCTTGGAATTTATTTGCATGCTATTTTATTTGTGGAATTGTTAATTTATTTTTTGGTTGTTTTTCTAAGTGTAGGTTAAGATTGAATTAGATTTTTGCATAAATGGGTTTGGATCTGTGAGAGCAAAGTTTATGAGTTTCCTAATTTTGATGAGAGTGTAGATTTTGAGATATGGTTTTTAATTTTAGGAAATTGAAGAATAATGCGTGTGTACTGGGAACTTGAACTGGAGTGAGAGTGTGAGAGTGTAAAATTTGGGATATGGTTTTTATTATGCTGAATTTGATCACTTTTAAGCTCTTCTGGTAGTTAAGTTCAGTTTATTAGCTTTGGCATTCAGAGTAACACTCACTGCAACTGAATGTAGTATATCTGTAATTGGATGTGAGAGATTTGTGGTTTATAAATGCTCTCACAGACAATATTTTTGCCCCATTTTCCATTTGATTATTCATTTTAGACATTATCAACTAAAGCTATTATATAAGGGATATAACTTAAGTGTATGCATAACATTGAGTATTTAAATAGTTAAGTTTCTATATTTGAAGGTAAATTAGCTTGATGACAGTGTATTAACCTTGCCAAGTTTGCAACTTCTCTGCTTTCGAGTTTGTAGTTGTTTGTGATATTGATAATGGTAACTGGGGAGGAGTGAAAGTGTGGGAGAGAATGAGTTTTCTCACTACCAGTAGCAGGTTGTGCTCTCCAATTCTGGGGATGAATTACATCTCAATTGAAAAGAAAACTGATAAGTAAAACAGAGTATATATTGTTAGAAACTAGGTATCTCATTACGAGAAAGAGGAATAAATCCCTCAATTATAGATACAAACTCACAGAGCATCAACTTCAACGGTCTGCAACCTCCTTGCCAAAGGCCCCCACATTTAATGACTAGATGCCTCCTCCTCCTCCTCTTATTTACCCTATCACTCTAACTATCGCAGTCCCACTAGTCCTAAGTAACCAACTAACTAATTGAGGTGTTGGCTAGGTGTTAACCAATATCTGTTTGATAATTCCAGATTTGGTTGGTCTGTTTTGGTCACCAAGTAATCTGTTACTTTATGTAATGCAAAAAATAAAGAGTTACGTACATTATATTCTATGTTCTTTATATTATACGGATGTGCAATAAAGGCGCTTTCATGTGCTTCTCAATTCACTTTTTACTCTGATATCACATGTAAGCTGATATCTTTCTTATTGCCTGTCTTGCAGTGTTAATCATCTGCAAACCGATCCTTCTGTCACTACTGACTATAGAATGTCAGAAGGAACTAGTCTTGTGCTTGAGTCATCTGAAAATGGTACCGATTTGTCTCAGGATGACATTGGCACAGTTGAGGAAATACCAGAGGAAACAATTTTGTCAAGACAAACTTCTGTGAACCTTGTTCCATTTATCGGTCAAAGATTTGTCTCTCAGGAAGCTGCTTATGAATTTTATTGCAGTTTTGCTAAACAATGTGGCTTTTCTATTCGACGACACCGCACTCGAGGGAAAGATGGGGTTGGACGGGGTGTTACAAGGAGGGATTTTACTTGCCATCGTGGTGGATATCCCCAAAATAAACCTTCGGAAGATAGAAAGGTGCAAAGGAACCGCAAATCATCTCGCTGTGGTTGCCTGGCATATATGCGCATTGTGAAAAGGGCAGATTTTGATGTTCCTGAATGGCGTGTTACTGGTTTTAGAAACATCCATAATCATGAGTTGTTAAAATCCAATGAGGTGCGCCTTCTTCCAGCATACTGTCCAATATCTCCTGATGACAAGAGTCGTATATGCATGTTTGCCAAAGCTGGAATGTCAGTAAGGCAAATGTTAAGATTGATGGAGCTAGAGAAAGGCGTCAAACTTGGTTGTCTTCCTTTTACAGAGATTGATGTGAGAAACTTGTTGCAGTCTTTCAGAAATGTGGATAAAGACAGTGATGCCATTGATCTGATTGCTATGTGTAAGAGGTTAAAAGATGAAAATCACAACTTCAAGTACGAATTTAAGATAGATAGTAATAACAGGCTTGAGCAAATTGCATGGTCCTATGGTTCATCAATTCAATCATATGAAGTATTTGGAGATGCTGTGATTTTTGATACAACATACCGAGTAGAGGCTTATGACATGCTGTTGGGAATTTGGCTTGGAGTGGACAATAATGGAATGATATGTTTCTTTAGTTGTGCACTTCTACGGGATGAAAATATGCAGTCCTTTTCATGGGCTCTAAAGGTAAAATTATAATCTTGTGATATAACTTCAACTCGACCATCTTTTATTTGAGTTTTTGATTGCTTGCTATTTGATGTGGGCTTAAAATTGTTATGCCATAACCCACAATGGTACTAGCTATTGACTATTGATTGATAGTTTTTCCAGATAATATTCTGATGGTATTGTTCTTTTAAACTCTTCATTAAATTCTTATAATTACTTTAACAAAGCAGTATTAAACGCTATTAGGATGTCAAGATAATCGATGCTCCAATTTTACCTAGAGTTTCTATTTTTAATTCCTTAACATTGGCGAATTCTTAAATATCTAAACATCAAAGGTTTATTTATCTTTTATTTTTAAATGGGTGATCTTTGCTTCTTAGAAATGTTGTGTTTTTTAAACATGTGCTGGTTTGATAAAGCACGTGGTCGTGAGTTAGCTCCTTTGGTTCATGTGTATGGAAAAATCAGTGTGGGTATCAGCCTTTAGCTCCTGAAAGTATCACAGGAGAATAGTCTTTTGCCTATTGAGTTGAAGTATACTCTGGGAAACCATAAAAGTGTGTATATGATTTATTTTTCTTGTTAGAAGAATAATAATGACCACATGGAATCCATTGGCTGATGTTTTGTGCCAATATTTGTACAGAAAACTTCCTTTATATAAAATTTATGAAATCTGATTAATTTTAGATCTTCTAATCGACCATTTATGCAGGCTTTCTTGGGCTTCATGAAAGGAAAGGCTCCACAAACAATATTGACTGATCATAACACTTGGCTGAAAGAAGCTATTGCTGTTGAAATGCCTGAAACTAAACATGCCTTTTGTATATGGCATATTCTTTCAAAATTCTCTGACTGGTTTTCGTTACTTCTTGGATCACAATATGATGAGTGGAAAGCCGAGTTCCATCGGCTTTACAATTTGGAACAAGTGGAAGATTTCGAGGAAGGATGGAGGCAAATGGTTGATAAATATGGACTCCACATGAATAAACATATTATCAGCCTATTTTCATTAAGAACTTTTTGGGCATTACCATTCTTGAGGCGTTACTTCTTTGCAGGGTTCACCAGTACATGTCAATTTGAGTCCATTAATGCTTTCATTCAACGTTTCTTGAGTGCCCAATCTCAACCAGATCGCTTTTTAGATCAAGTCTGTGATATATAACCTCTTTCCTTAGTTTTATTTATTTGTATGCTATCCATATCTAAGTATCATCTAATCATTTTCTACAGGTGGCTGATATTGTTGATTTTAATGACCGAGCCGGTGCGAAGCAAAAGATGCAAAGGAAACTACAGAAAGCATGCCTCAAAACAGGTTCACCTATTGAGTCACATGCCGCTACGGTACTTACTCCTTATGCTTTAAGCAAACTCCAGGAAGAGCTAGTTTTGGCGCCCCAATACGCATCCTTTCTGGTTGATGAAGGTTGTTTCCAGGTCAGACACCACTCTCAGACAGATGGAGGCTGCAAAGTATTTTGGGTTCCTTGTCAAGAGCACATCAGCTGCAGCTGCCATCTTTTCGAGTTTTCAGGAATCTTATGTAGACATGTACTACGTGTCATGTCAACTAATAACTGTTTTCACATCCCGGATCAATATTTACCTCCCCGTTGGCAATGCAACGGTTCGTCTTCTGTTAACCATTTTCGGGGTACAACTAGCAGGGATCAGCCTGACAAGATTCAATTTTTGGAATCCATGGTTTCAACACTTTTAATGGAATCCATGGAAACCGAAGAACGTCTTGATGTTGCGTGTGACCAAGTTTCCATGGCGCTGTCACGCATCAAAACCCTTCCTAGGTCATCACATGGGGTAAATGACATTACATTTAGTTATCCATCCGATTCATTGATCCTGCCAGAGGTAGAAGATACTGATGAAATGATTCATGGTTTTGGAATTGCAAATCCCCATGATTCTATCGCTTTAAGCAAGTTAAAGGAGAGAAGGGCAAGAGATGGAGTTGATCTCACTAGGAAGCGTAGACAGTTCTCAGCACCATTATGTGCACAATATGAACATGATGGATCTGATTGCTCAATAATGGCAGGTGATGATAATATGACTGGTGATGCATTAGGGTATATGTAGTGATAGTAAGATGTACAAAGTAAATGCATGTGGGGGGTGGTTCGTAAATGCATTTTTCATTAATTTGTCCCCCCTCCCCCCCTCTCTCACACGGTTGTTTCCTCCAATTCAGAGTTGTGTAACACTCTTTACACGAGAGAAGAGTTGAGCCTTATTTGCATTAATTTTGACATCCTTCAGAACTTTGATTTACCTAAATACCCAAAAGTCTTGTTTGGATAAGCTTATTTAGAAGTCATAGATTAAGACATTTTTCTAGAAGCTCTAATATTTTTTTTGATTACCGTGTTTTTTGGTGCGCGGTATCCACTGGTTTTGTCAATGACTTATTTACACTGGGGAATCTGGCTGACCACGTGTACCCGACCTTCTCAGTCCGTGTGGTTTTACATGAGAGTCGCTATCTTTTAATATTGAAAAATTATGTTAGTCAGATTCATTTATTAAAAGTTAACTCTATCTCCCTCTTCCCTTTTTCCCCTTCAGTGGGAATTCCACTCCCTTCCCTTAACACCTTGGGTCGCCACCAACGTTTTAAGAATTGTATTGAATCACCCGGTTTAGTTGGTTGAACAGGGAACCGACAAGTTCAACGGCTAGTCAAACCTCAATTAAACCATAGCCTGATAGAATCGCCCAAAACTATGTTAAACTATATTGAACTTTTTGAATGATTTTAAAAAAAAATTATGTCCCCCCAAATGTAATACATGTTATCTATGTATTTACTTACGTATTACTTATTACCATCTGATTCAACTACTAATTGAATTGTGCTAGTTCACCAGCGTGAAAGGATTTCTCTGTTTTTCTATTTTATTTCCCCCTAAAAGTAATACTTTTTATTTACTTATATATTAGTCATCTGATTCAACTATTTTTGAACTACAATCTGGTTGATTCGTCCAGACTCGGGTTATACCAAATTGACCTTCTAATTGAAGTGGTTGAAATTATTTTTTTACTTTTAAATTATTATTCACCAAATATAATACTTTTTGCTTATTAATTAGCTACGTAGAGCTCTCTTGGATCCAATTTTCAGTTTATTTTTAAAAACATTGGTGGCAACACAGTCCAAGAAACAAAAATTGAATGGGAAACAATCTTTGAACAGGTGGATAGAATGTTGTCATGCTTTTTGTGATGACAAATAGGGCCCAAAGGCCCAGAGAGAATGATTATATTAAAACACCAAGAGGCCCAAATCGGCCAGAATTGAAAGCCCAGTCAATACAAGCAGGGATATAATCGTAAATTAATTTCTCTAGCAATTCTCTTCCACAGAAAAGTCACATCTTCTCGATCAAGCAATTTATTAATTTTCTAGTCATGCAATTTATTAATTTGTCCAATAATTGATGCAATATGGTTGATGCAATACATTATTCTAAGCTATTTTACAAAATTTGCTAATCATATGTACATACATATCCTTGGGTCTAATCTAACTGCAACTCGATTTGCTTGCAAATAAATATTGATTACATCTACATCTAATTTACTCACCAATAATATAAATAAATAAAACATCTACAATAATTTACATTACATGTCATAACATAAGCAAGCATTTTGGAATTTGGATACCTTATTACAATATGTAATTAACTAATTATACAATTTTGGGCATTCATTTACCTACTAACTTATTCCACAGAATCTTGATCTCCCAATGAAACTTTACTTAGCCTACTTGGCAACGATTTGACACTGTTGCTATTACCTGGAATTTTTCTTTTCCCATTTCTGCGGAGATGATATTTCAATATAGCTCTCCTTGCTAGCTCTTTCCCTATACCACTGGATTTGGTAGGAATTTCTTCTGAAGAGAGTCCTTGTTGGTTGGTGTTGCTAGAAGATTCTGAAGCCATATTGGTTTTTAATATATAGAACATGCAGAACAAAGATATTATTGAAGAATGGTGATTTAGAGCATGATAGTATAACTTAAAAGGTTGTCAGGTTTTTAAGATGATTTTCAGAGACACTTTTCATTTGACTTTGTCATGCATCACACGCAAGAGAATATGTGTTGGTTGGCAGCAAGATTAATGGGGTGCAAAAGGAATATCACTTGTGGAAAGTTCATGAATCATGACTCTTGGAATAAAGAATAAAGGCTCATTTTACTCTCTTTGAAATATTTTTACTCAACAAATTGATCCATGGTAATTTTTATTTTATTTTATAAATTAGTCCCTGATATTTTCAAAATATAGATAAGTTAGGTTTGCTTGATTACACTTTTAAAAAGACTTTTTATGTTTTTACAATGTTAACCAAAACAAATTTATCCTGTAAAAAAATTATTAGTGACTAAAATGGCTCCTTATTATGCAATAAATATGTTTAATGCATGTCGTCTTGTTGAATGTTACTACTACTCTTCTTGTATGTGAAGAAACTGAATTTAATAGTTCCATTTCTACAATAAGTAATTTACGAAGCAAGTCTCTGTATGCTCATAATGCTCTAAACTATTGAAGATGCTTGCTATTTTTTTTTTTTTTATAATGGTTAGATCTTCTTTTATATTGTAGGGGAGAAGATTGACTTGTTTTTTTATTCTATTTCACTTTAATTACTTTTGAGAAACATTTGTTTAATATTTAATAATAAATAAGTGTAAATGGTTCTGCAATGTGGGCTACTTGAGCAAAATATTTGTTGTAGGTACAAAAATATACATTAAATCCCTGAACAATATACATTTGTTCTGGGCTTATGAAAGTAAATCTTTATTATTAATTAGTATATTGGGCTTTAAAAAAATCCTTGACAAAAATGTTGGGGATGCTAGATCCCTGAACAAAATCCTTGAGTGTTTTTGAGACAAAATATGTCACGGGTATGTTAAGAATTATGCGGCTATGCTCATTTTTTCATAGTTTTTTTTTGTAGTGAAAAGTTTAAGTGTATTAGGTCTTGAGGTCTCATTAGGGTTGTTCATGGTTCGGTTAATAAGGAGAACTGAACTGAACCAAACTGAATTGTTTAAAATGGTTCATTCGAACTGAACTATTTCACAGTTCGCTCGAACCGAACCGAACTGGAGTTTCACCTTTAAAGAGAACCAAACATTTGTGAAGATGATTCTTGCAAACTTCCAACCCCTCTTTGTATTCATCTTCAGGAATTTGAACAGCCAATACATCTTCTTTAATGCATGGTTTAGGCAGTTGTGATAAAGAGCCCTCACAATTTTTGTAGGATTCGAGCAAAGGAACACACAAAAACAACAGGTGCTGCAACCTTAGCAGTAGCACCTGAACTCGCGATAGCAGGAGAATCCTCCTCCGGTGATGGGACGGCCATGCACAGACGGTGGCACAGAACAACTGCCATAGTAGGTCGTAAATCAAAATATTTGGGCAACCCGCTGAGCCATTATCCTCCACCCTCAAGAACAAACACAACGAACAGATTTCAGGAAAAATTTATTTGCGCACATACCTTGAATATAGCGAACACGGATAGATCTTTTTCTTTCTGCTTCCCAGCTTGAAACAACTCAGAACGGAGGGAGGCTATATGATGACGGTGAGCAGTTGGAGGCGGGGAGCAGAATCTGGAGTGACGACGCACGAAGGAATCGAAAGGAATTAATTAGGTTTCTTTCTCTGAAAGTTTAGAGATCAGAACGAGAGGTTGAGAGAGGACCGGGATGGGAGATGAGATGAGGAAGGAGATCGAGGAAAGAGGGAGATGCGGTAGAGGGAAGGATGAGGAGGAGGAAGAGCAGTACTGGTGTGGGCTGAGCTAGGGTTACATTAGGACTGCTCCGCCGTGTGCCCTAAAATGATAATATCTCTTTCTTTCCACTTATAGAAATACTTATTTACCATCTAGCATTTAGGTCCTCATGTTGAGAGTGTAATTTAAACTAGCTTGTGGGATTTGATTAGGGGTGGCAATGGGGCGGGACGGGGACGGGTTTTACATTCCCCATCCCCATCCCCGAATCCTATATAGTTCCCCTACCCAAACCCAACGGGGATGAATTATTGATCCCCATCCCCGTACCCAATGGGTTCGGGGTTCCCCGCCCCAACCCCGTTCCCACGGTGAAATCAATTTATTAAATAAAAAAAATAGTTTTTACTTGTCCCAAACCCGAACAAGCCCCAAACCCACAAATTATCCCATACCCGAACCCAACATATAGCTAAAATATCAATGTTCTAAATTAACTGATAATCCAAATTATTAAAACAACAACATAACCAAGTACAAATTAGGGTTAGCTCTTTGAGGGTTTCTAATTTAAGATGAGTAATAATGTAACTTTATACATTCGGGGAGGGTTCGGGGACGGGTTCGGGGAGGGGACCTATGTCTCCATTCCCCACCCCGTCCCCATATTTTGATTTCAAGGAAAACCCAAACCCAAACCCAGTCAAAGCGGGGAAAACCCGTCAAATCGGGTTTGGGTTGGGCGGGTCCCCACGGGTATGGGTTTTGTTGCCATGCCTAGATTTGATCAGCTGCATGTTTAAGACCCACATTCTATAGGAATTTGTTATTTTCAATGGTTAATAATGTTGGTAAAACAGGTAAATATACCAAAGATTGAGTAGAAAAAAGACACATAAATATAACATTTGCAAGTAGAAATACCAAAGTTGAAAAGCACAAAAAGTCACAAAAAAATAATTACCTCAACCAAATTGTGTTTCACTCTGCAGGTATAACTATTGGATTTCCTTTTGATTTCAATTTGTTATAAATTTTATTTACTTTTGAAAAAATAAAACCACACCCTCCATTGTATTTGTGCCACAATTTCTTTGTCCAACATCCAACTAACAATGTTATAGAAAATAATAGGAGATACATTACTTATGTATTTTGACATCTCTTGCTTACCTCCACAAAATGATTTGACAAATTATTTACTGTCTCAAATAAGATCTTAAGTATGTGGAAACTTGAGAATCTATATCCCAAAATCGGATAACCATTCAATACTCCTCAATGATACCTCATACGAGCTGTCAAGCTCTATTAGGGTTTACCCCCTCCTCTTTAGCGCTGTCAAGCATAAATGTGTACATCTTGCCAAATAATCCAAATTAAAAGCTTTCGATAAATCGAGGAATTTCAGATTTCAGAAAATGCATAAGCCTAACTGTGTGAGTTGAAGGTATCCTAAACACCTGAATTGAAAGACATCACTGTTTTCATATCGTTAATTTTGCTTGGGTCTCCTACTGTTAAGTTGCATGTAATACATGGATGTGATCAAGACATGTTCATTAATGATTTAACCCACTCAGCCAAAAAGTTAACCCAAAATAATCCTTTTACTACCCCTTTTTGAGCCAAAAAAAATTTCTTCTTGTATCTCTTGTATATTACCCTTTAAGCGTTATAAGAAAAACAAAGAATCTCTCCAATACCTACTATGATAAGAGAGTATTCATGAGTTTGTTATGCTCAAGTTGTGGGAATTTTTTTAAATGGTAAAGTGGTATATAAACAATAAGAAAGTGTGGTGAAAAGTAAATGAGATGAAAAAACATAACCTTCTCTTCTAAAAAAATAAAGAAAAAGAGAAGAGAGATTTTTGGTAAATTAAAAACAAAAAAATGTATGGTTGAAAAGAAAAGAGAGAAAACGAGTGTGAATCAATTAAATGAATTAGTGATTGCTCTCTTAATCTTCTAAGATTATCGTATATCTCGAAAAACCAATTTTTTTTGGAAACCTAGCCACATTATGACCCTCAAAGTCCTTAGTGATTCATGTTTGAACACATTATTTTTATAGTTAAGGAGACAAGTAACAAAGTTGGCTTTTTGTGAATTCGGTAATTGAATTGAAAGATAACACTCACCTTTGAGAGATACATTGTAAGATGAGAATGACATTTCCTGGTTGATTGTTAATGAACTGTATCTCTGTGACTTTTCAAAGTGATATTGCAGATGTATGATGATTATGTTTTCACTTGCGAGCACCATCATCATTATTGGTTTAAATGTTGAAAGATCATGCAATTTGGAAGTTGAAAGAATGAGAAGCTTGATTGTTTAAAAACCACTTAACATGTTCATTTTGAAAATAGAACATTGTTTCTAGTTTTCTTGGTCAAATTAAAATTTTGTTTTGACGTTTAGGACTTGTGTTTGACGACAAAGTTCTAAGTTGGGAGGAGTTTGATAAATGATTAAGTTACGTAAAAAATATTGATCATTTGTAAGCATGTATTAAACATAAGCTATGATATTAGATCAAATTCTCACCTAAAGTTGATAATATTAATTAGCATATGTTATGTTTTTGTTAAAATTCTTTTGCAACCCTTAAAATTTGTGTACATAGGTGAAAAAAAGCTTTTAAAAATCAACAAGGACCAAAACAAGTGAAAATGAGGAATGCAGAAATTCGTCAGTAGCTTAACTACGATTGGAATTGAGAAAATTCTGTCCCTTTTGTTGCAAACATACGATTCACGCAGAGATAAAGAAATAGAGCATTGTGTGACATTACTTCACCTTGAAGAATTTCAGTAGATACCTTTTCTTCATGCTGAAAACAAGAAACTAGTAGCTTAGCGACCCACTGCTAGCTTAGCAATTACACCTGTCTAATATGCTATAAAAGGAGGTGGAACATGAAATTTAAGGAGAATCACATACATAGCCTAAAGGCAGGGACGGATCTAGGTTGTAGTAATTGGGGGCACTTGCCCCCACTTGAAAAATTATTTTAGTTAGTAATATACCCAATAATTTTATTTTGACCCCACAAAAAAATAGGTGATGCCCCCATATGATAAATTTTTTAAGATAATTGTAAAAATTCATAAGATACCATAAAATAGAGAGTAAGTTGCTATTAATTTTTTCTTTTTAGCTTTGCAATTTGTAGAAATTTAGGTATTTTAAGTTTTTTTTGTCGTGAAATTATGTAAACTATAAAAACTACTAATATTTTTTGAGAAAATATTATAGACTATATTTTTGCCCCCACCAATGAAAATTCCTGGATCCGTCACTGCCTAAACACTAGTGCAGAAAAGACATTTAGCATCGGTTGTTTTGGACATTTAGCATCGGTTATCAGAGGATGCTAAATCCCCAGATACTAAATGTGGGATATTTAGCATCGGTTATTTAACCGATGCTAAATGTCCCCTGCTGATACTTTTAGCATCGGTTGTACTGTACAACCGATGCTAAATGTCCCCCTACTGGTACTTTTAGCATCGGTTGTACTGTACAACCGATGCTAAATGTCTCCTGCTGATACTTTTAGCATCGGTTGTACTGTAAAACCGATGCTAAATGTCCCCCTACTGGTACTTTTAGCATCGGTTGTACTGTACAACCGATGCTAAATGTCTCCTGCTGATACTTTTAGCATCGGTTGTACTGTACAACCGATGCTAAATGTCTCCAACTGGTACATTTAGCATCGGTTGTACTATACAACCGATACTAAAGGTCTACTGTTGGTACTTTTAGCATCGGTTATATTGAACAACCGATGCTAAATGTCTCATTTTTTTTTATATTTTTTTTGGTTTTTGTCCATACCAGTCATCTAATATATAATAACCTGTTATAGACAGAGAGATATTCCAGTCATTTGCCACATATAAAAGTACTTAAAATTCCATTAAACTTAATAATGTCTTACATAGTGAGAACATAAGTTAAACTAATTAGAAAACAAAATACATAACAAAATGTGGTATCCACCATAGCATATATAACACTATTGTGCACAAAATGTGGCGACCCTTTCCTAATTACACAAGTTAAGCTACGCACGAAATAGTGTATCTTTTTGCTCTGTACGTATCTTGAAAAAGAATTCCGCCCAAAGCTGACGAGTCTCCTCAAGTTCCTTATCGGTGTATGACTTTGCATTATCAAATACCTACAAGTTTAAAATTTACTCAAACAAATTAGATTTCAAACTTTTATACCTTCTCTTAATTATCAAATACCTACTAAAAAAGACTTTGCTTTGACAAAATTTAATACCTTCTCCCAATTATCAACAATACCGACGCTCGCAATGGTCAGCATTATAGAAGCAGTAGCTCAAAGGTTTGTTCAGCTAGGAAACAAGTTGAGGGAAGTAGAACAGATCCAAACATGTTAGTTATTACATGCACTTCAGAACAATCATCCATGGCCAACTCAAAGAAATGCCTTAGCTGGTTCAACAAGATCTCAACCATCTAAAAGCAATCCTTCTCAAAAGAATTCAGAAACCTCTCAAAAAGTAACTAAAAATTCAAAGAAAGAAGAAACAAATTGAGATGGATGATGGAGAATAAAACAGTTAATGATGTAAAGGAAGAGATGGAAGATATAAAACAACAAATTGAGAATCAATTCCTAGCTACAATTCCTGTTCAGATCAGATACCTTATTTTATCTATAATTTCAAATACAACCACTCTATCTATAACCACCTTTATCTTCTCCTTATTTATGATTATAATAATAATAATCCCATGCAACATTCCTTCAAGATGCTCCTACAAAAGCACATCTCACTTAGCTTACTAACTTAAGCACATCTCATTTAGCTTACTAACTCATGAGTCATAACACAATGTAATTCATCATCCTTGTATAAATGCAGGATGGTTTCTTCATTGCAAATGATGGCAGATGTTAGTTTTTAACTTTTTTACAAAAGACTCAAGAGTATATTCATGTATAGGAAGCATAAAAGGTTCTCCAAAAACACTCATTGGTACATTGCATACACATACATCAAAAGATCTACAAAACACTCATAATAGAAGGACACATCGGGATTTTCCCTTGTCAATAACCATCTCCAAGACAACACTCTAATCCTTTCCAACAGCTGGACTCTTTCCACCAGCCCAAGACATCATAATTAAATTTCTATTATGGACACTTTCAGCCATACCTTTTGATTGCTGCTATTCGATTCTCATAGGTCCTAATCACAAGAACAATAATACAAGCTTTCAGAGTACCAAAATTAGTTCAAGCAATGGCAATACAACATGGCATGTTTTCAAAAGTTGTTATGACTTTGAGTTGTATGACTTTGAGTTATCAAATACCAACAAGTTTGAAAGTGACTCAAACAAATTTAGACTATAAACAGCTGAATAGTTTCCAAAAGATGTGGAACAGCTGGAAGAAGTTGTCTCCTGTTAAAATATGAACCCAAATTTAGACTATAAATTAATAAATGGTTAGTTCTGCTTTTTTTACTGGATAATGATATCAATCTTTGTTTGGGGGGTCAATAATGATACCCAATTTATGATACAAAACTATTACCAAGAAAGGGAAAAACAATTAAATCAGATGATGAAAATTATTATAATACCTTCCTAAGAGTTCTATCCCAATATAGACATTAGCTCTGCAACAGTCTTATCACCATCACGAATAAACTCGAAAAGCTATGCAATAGGAAAAACAAAAAAACATACAAATTTAATTAGATATCTCTTCCAAAGGGTAAAAACATTGCTTCTGCATGCAATTGACATTGAACTGATTTCTTAACACATTGAATCTTCAAATTCAAAAAAAAAAAAATTGATTCAGGATGCATACTTTTTTTTCACAACTTTGATATGGAATAGTCCAAGGCATCCACAAGAAAAACGGCATCATCTTTGGTGAAAACATTGTTGGCTTGATCCTAAAAACATTCCATGCAGTCCTCCTTCCCAAATAGAGCACCAGGCTCTCTAAGTTTTTCAAACAAGACAGCGGTTTCATCCTTTGTAGGTATCTTCTATTTTTTATCAGTAAGTGAAAAAGAAGTTATTAACCCAACGATTTGTTATATGAGATTTGATGTTCCTATAAAATCAGAATATGTATGCCTATATTCTATATGTGTTCCTATATTTTGAATCCTATATAAAAGCTAGGACAGAGGAACTCATTCTCATGATTAACATTCTTCAGCACAATATAGGAACAAATAAAATCTAGAAAACATAACACCAACACAACCTTATTATCAAGCATATTTTAAAAGAAAAAAACGCATAAGAGCAGTAGTGCAAAAGAGCAATAGCAAAAACACATGTCACTCTCTCACTCTCGTTTAGAACATTCAAACTAAATTCTCCTTCCCATAATCAGGCTTAACTTCACAAGTAGGAAAAGTGTAATTTACCCTTAAAAATTTCCATTTTTGATGTAAAGAACACTAGAAGATAAAGGAGGTTCAGGGTGAAAATCCAAAAACACTCTGAAGAAATAAAATGTGACAAGGACATCTAAAAGACTAAAAAGCAACATAAGATTGAATAGCACCAATGCATAACTCAGTAACTAAAATCAAAATTGAACATAATATAGTATCTTTAAGACATCTCCAACTCAGAAAACAACCTAGAAGCTTCTGGCATTCTTTGGCTGTTTACAGATCAAGGAGCAACACGATGCGTCCAGCCACTTGGTCGAGATCCCTCCTGCCATTGGAAGTGATTTTACTGCCACAGAGATAAAGAAAATTGATGTTAAAACAATATGATATCATGATACATCCTAAGACAACCCAGAATAGCAACAATTATTGCTATATCAACAAAATCCTTTGATTTAAATCAAAATTTTGTCACTATCTTGCTGTCTTCAGTATCTTCAACTTTTTTGTGTTTGCTTTCAAAATGATTCAAAGCACTGTTTAAGTTAACATAGTTACCATAATATCTAACTGCAGGGTGAGGGGTTAGGTCTCTTGCTTGATGCACTAGGAGTTGACAATTGCTCTAACAATAAGGACTAATTCTCAATCACAACCTGCTGTCGTGGGGTGAGGGGTTAGGTCTCTTGCTTGGTTAACATACAGAAATACAGCTATAGAGGTCTCAAATAGTAGTATTTTGCATCTTCCTAAAGTTATTATAAATTATAAATTTACCTGCAATGTGTCCAATTTGTACGTTTTGCATGAAGAGCCCTTTGAACCTCTGGTCTATTTAGATAGCCAATACCATAGTAATCAGAACATGGGTCAAAATCATATACCTGAAATTATGGTTCAAAATTTATGTTACTATTGAAATAAACAATGTTTGTGTTTTTCTGTAAAATTAGTGAACTACTTACAGAACCAGTTGATCCATTTTTCAGAGAAGAGTCATGACATTGTGGAGCATAAATGTTACAGAAATCTATGTTTCCTTTCTAAATTAAGGCCTTTCCTGTTGCTTTGAGACAAATTGCTAAAGGCTTTTCAGAACTGAAATCACAATACTTTCCAATAATCTCATGAGTTTGATCTGAGTTCAAAGCATGCTCACAATCCACAATAAGCAAATAGTTCCTACTACATATATTAATAATTTACACAAGCAAACTTGCTTGTACATACAAAATCTGAAACAAGGTGCTTCAAAACTACTTACTAACAAGAAAACCATATCTCAAGCAAGAATTCTACTAATGGACTAATTGTGTCAAGATTTGAGTCCAAATCATTCAACTATCTCAAAGGAGCACTAGCAGTTAACAACAATAAATCTCAAAGTTAACAATAAAATACAAGAACAAGGTTTATTTCTATGTAAAATAAAACAAAAGAGCACCTTGAACTAGAAACAGATTAGCAAGGTGCAAAGCAATAAAAGCTGATTTCTAACAACGGGCAATTTGTTCAACCAAGCAGCAAATCAATGACAGTATAATTTCGAAAACAAGAAAAGTTCTTTCCATTTCTACAATGTCAAACGTCTCTCCATTTATACTTATTCTAAAATTCCCAAAAGTTATATAGAGTTGTTTAATTATGAACAGTGAGTTTCAATTAGGCAAAAATTAGAGAGAGAGAGAGAGAGAGAGAGAGAGAGAGATGAATAAGAAAATAGTTACCAGCGTGTTTACGATCCTGAGCAGAACCAAACTTAGCGAGAACGAGCATGAAGAAGGAGAACGAGCCGCAAAACTCTCGACAGAGCCGCAAAACTTAGGGTTTTAAGCGAGAACGAAGGGAAACGAAAACGATGGGAGAGGAAGAGAGAACGGAGGGAAACGAAAATGAAGGGAGAGGAAGAGAGAACAAAGGGAAACGAAAAACAAAATCTCTCACAGTGATTTCTGAACAAGCAAGTTTCAGGTGACAGAAGCAGTCCAAGGAGCAAGGGTTCGCGAGAAAGAGAGGAGCAAGGGTTTGTGAGAGAAAGAGAAGAGGATTCGCGTGAGGGGGTTGTATGAGGAAGAGAAATTAAAATTGGGTTTCGACTTTTAGCATCGGGTCTTTCTAACAGCCGATGCTAAATGTACTTGCGTTGTACATTTAGCATCGGCTGTTAAAAGACCCGATGCTAAATGTCTAACGTGAACTTAAACTTTTGCTCATAATTTCAAAAATGCCACCGGTTCCACATTTAGCATCGGCTGTTCATACAACCGATGCTAAATGGTGCTTTCTAAAGTCATTTTTGCACTAGTGAAAGGACGAGGAGATTGAAGTTCTTGAAGACTTTTTACCATCTTTAGAGATCAAATGTGTTAGATCTTGAATCTTTTCATCTTTTCTATCATTTGTATGATGGCTACCAAGAAAATAGATTGCTAAACTCTTTTATTTATACACACACAGTTTTATGCATTGATTAAATGATTTATTCTTGTTGTAAAAAAAATGATTTATTCTTGTTTAACTTGATGTTAGATTTGATGTTTGATTGGAACATGGAATTTAAATCATGTTTTAGATTAAATCACCTAAAAAGCTAAATATCTAGGAATGAAATCAAGTTTTCTAATCATACAATCATCTGAACTTAATGTCATTGTTTACTTAAATAACTGATGATCGTTGTTTAGGTAGATCAATTGATGATTTTATTTTGTTGAAGAAATTATTGAAGATTGATTAAATGATGATAATGAATCAATATATGAAAATCAAATATGTATTTTGAATCAATAGTAAAGTTAGCGAAATCTAATCACAATGCTTTTACCACTTGTTTACGTGCTTATTTAAACTCTTTTTACAACTTATATGCAAAACAATCAAAACACTTTACTTTCATCACTTGAGATTATAGAATATTGTTGAACATCATAGATATAACCAAGTACCTGTGGATACAATATATCTCCAAAACTTTAGTATTTACTGCTATATTAAAAATAACACATTACGCAAAAGAAATATCGCCAATCCAACCCACAACACAACCCAACTCAACCAATTAAATCCGAGTTGAATTGGGTAATTAACTAGTTGGGATGGATTGGTTTCAAAATAGGCAAGCTCAGAATAGCATAACCCAACCCAACTCATAAATTAAATGATCTTAAATTTATCAAGCCAATGTCTAAGACTACTACAAGTGATATCAATCAATTGTTTATTGAAGAGAAAATAATATTGAAGTCTTTATTGTCTTTGAAACATCAAATAGTTTCACTAACTACTGATACTTGAACTTCAATCTAAAACATGAATTATATGTTTGTCAGTGCTCATTACGTTGAAGATAAATGAGAATTTAACAAAAAAAATTGAATTTCGATTTTATTTCCGAGCTCATTACGTTGATGTTAAGGCACAAACTTTGATGTTGGTTTGTTTCTATTATTTCTACTATTATTGTTCTGTTTTTTTTGGAGAATTAATCTAGTACCCAACCCAATTGATGTTAGGTTGGGTTAGTTCGGTTTACATAAAATTTGTGTTTAATTTTATCGAAGTCAACTCATAAATATTTGATGGTCTTAAACGCTTCAAAATCCCCCCAACTTGTTGGAGTCTATCAATTTAGAGTGAAAGAGAACGAATGAGAGAATAAGGGAGAGGGAGAGGGATTCAAGCAAAACAGTTAAAACAGAATTTCAATTTTGGTGTAAAAATGCTTCTCTTTCATTCATTGTGTTGAGATACACTTAGTGAGAGGTATTTATACACCTTGACTTTCTTAACTGCATATTGATTGTGTCAACCACATATTGACCACTAATCTAACTATGATTAACTAACTACAATTACATGTAAATGTATCACACAAACCTAGTTTGAATTATTCCTAATCACAATACAACTAAACCCACCACATTTATTTTGTATTTAGGCATTGTGTCATGACACAGATTGCATTTCGGGGCTAAAGATAAGGCCTCTGAATGGCCCGTACAAGAATGTTAGGACAACTATGACATCATGCATTTTAAAAATTATTATAGAAAACACAAGATTAGGTGTGGGATTAGCAGTTTATTATTATTCATATATAATAATAAAAGTTATTATTCAAAAACAATATTATGTTTATTATTTATATATAACAAGATTAAATGAATACAATTCTTTTCTCTACGTTGCTACCGACATCATGCTTCCATTTGTGAATCCATTTGTTTAGTGTCTATTAGCGGCTATTTTGAGTCGCTTTCTATTCATCTTCATTTTCCACCTCAGAATAACAATTTTTTGATCTTTAAGAGAAGAATATTCAGCTCTAGAAAAAGAATAACAACCGTTCATCTTATAATGCTTTGCCCCAACTCTCAAGCACAGAATTCATTCGCTTTCTAATATTTAACTCTTTTGATTCCTTTTCTTTCTGTTTGGATTTCCTTTTCATCTTCTTTATTTGCAAAAAAGGCTTCTTCATCAAGCCTTTTGCTCTTCAGCATACTGGTCATATTTATCATCCTCAAAACCTAACTTAACATGAAAATGTCAAATTTGTTAGGCTGGATATCATGTTATGAATTCTAACCAGACTGTTACAGTTGTATGTGCGAGTTTCAGGTGGTACTTGTCACTCCGTCTACATAATAAAAAAATATTTATGCAAGAAAAAAAAACTGAATTAACTGAAAGGTATACATAATGTACACGTGTTTATTGTGTCATAAATCATGAGCACTAGTTTTGTCTTCATCACTCATAACTTATGGTGCTTAATTAACAATAGCCTTTTGTTATGTGCTTAGTATTAAATCCCACACGGTGAGAATCTTTGTCCTTTAAGCAACCTTTGCTCCAAGCAATTCTACAAATTCTTCCTTCTTTTTCACAATTCATCCCTTTAATTATTAGAACTTAAAAATCCATTCCTTATTCTTTCTTCTGTTTTTCCTCAAGAATTCTATCTCTCTTTGAGTTCAAAAGAAAAGAGAAAATGGCAATAACACATGCAGACCTTGAACCAAGTAGAAGTAAAACAGATTTGAGTAGCAAAACAGGAGCTTTTCTGATGGTTCTAACAATCTTATTAGGCTTATTATGTTTCATCCTATGTCTCATAGCAGATGCCACACGTTCTGAGGTACAATTTTATATTATGTTTTTTTGTTACTGTGTTATTGATACACAATATCTATATATATCAGAGAACCTGACTGAGTAAACGTAGCCAACTAGGTTCCCCAACGTAGATTAGCTACCGGCAAAGTTAGTAGAAATACAATACGGATTTTGTTATGAAAATTTTAATATAATTTGGTGGGGTTGATTTTGGTGTGTGTGGCAGGTGACATGGATGAATAGTGGTGGAAAAGAAAAAGATGATAAATCTGAATGTGTTTATAATGGTAATGGGAAAGTTCCTTTGCTATGTGCTGCTTCTTCTTTTGTTGCATTAGCAATTGCTATGGTGGTGGAACATACTTATATGTTGATAGCAGTTAGTAAATCATCTTCTATACTTAATTGGGATATTGATTCTTCTTCTGCTAAGTCCTTAACATGGCAAGCTGGTTTTTTCTTCATCGCAACATGGTAAGACAAATTTATTCTTGTTTTCCTATATTCTTCATTCATTACATGAAATTTAGTTCCTTCTAACTTAGAATTGAGAGTTTTTACTAGTGGTACAATGATGTAGCCGTGAGGATTCCACTCAAAATATTAATGTTTAATGGAGTTTTGAAGTAAATTGATTTAGGATTAGAAATAGATTTCTGAGATAATAGAAGAAGAAGAGAAACTCTTGGAAATAGAGGATAAGAGGCAGAGCAAAGAGGAATGAACATGTTTTGATTGCATGGTCCCATCAATGGATCAATTATTTGAATAAACATGATTATCTTTTAGGATAGAAGATTAACTTTACACCTATGTTTTCTTAGTTTAAGTTAAGCAAAATCCTTATTTAATAGGGAACATTATATCAACTCCCCTAACAACAATTTGGTAATCTTGATAATGATACCCTTGTCTTGTTTATTGATGATAAGCTAGAGGACTATGGTACCCTTGTCTAACAATAATGCACCATTATATGCTCAAATATTATAACCCCAAATCCCACATTTTCAAAACCAAAATATCATCAATTTTCAAACCACCCCACCTTATGTTGTATTGCTTCCGATTTCAAGTCGGATTGGAATATCTTGCTGTAATAAAAGCATGCACTTATTGCGGTTACACAATCCAAACGACACGATTAAGATCAGACGGTCTAGATTTAATTAAACTTCTATAATTCGAGTTAAAAATACAAGGCAAAATATGGACTGTTTGATCTTAATTAGAAAGTCTAGATCTACTATTGTGGAACTGCTTAAATGCATGTAATCCATTTCCATTTCAAGTTTTAATTCATACACTAGAAGAACCCCTAAGAGAGAAAATGAGTCTATCTAAGTAATTCTACATGACAAAAATCTTGTCCCGAGTAAGTAGCTTGGCCGGTGGGTTAAGAGACACCGAAGAAGTTTAAAGTAAGAAGTCCAAAGTTTGAATTTTGGAAACCAACAATCCCCCCTCCCCCCTAACTAGTTAACCACTAACGTTTGTCTATAAAAAAATCTTCACACTTAGTAATTACAATTGCGACCATATAGCAATTATCTTAGTCGCGCATAAGGTAAAAAAACATATGAATTTAACACTTACTACTACATGTTGTAGGATTTGTTTTGCAGTTGCGGAGATATTGTTGTTGGCAGGACTTAGTGTAGAGTCAGGACACCTAAAGAATTGGTCTAAACCTAGAAGCAATTGTTATACCATCAAAGAAGGTTTGTTTTCTGCTGCTGGAGCATTTGGTTTAGCAACAGTTTTCCTAGCTGCTGGTATATACCTAACAGCACTACGTGCACAAAGAATGTCAGAGGAAGTAGCAAATATTAGAAGAGAGGTTCTTGAAGCTTCTAATTTCTATGCTTCTCCACCTAGATCACCTCAAAGGCATATTACATCTGTTGCAAGGGAAAACCCTACAACTAGAGAGAGTCAAAATGAGTTTCCTCTATCTGTATTTCCAACTCCTTTTAACAAAAGCTACACCCTTGTATGAATTGAGAGAGAAAAAAAATGTATATTTTGATTTGATCCTTGTGGGAGAAAATTACACTAACTATACATAACTATAGAGTTAAAAATTCATTTGATTGTGTATATAAGTTATGATTGTGAATCTGATTCGTTCGGTGGTATGAGTAAATGTTATTGCTTTATGTACATCGATCAATCGTAAAATGTGACACTCAAAACCACATTCTCGCCTTCTTGTTATTCTTCTTTGCACAGTATGGTATAATGTTGGGCCAACGTTTAATTGCAAATTAGGTTGAGCCAGCCTTTAATTTTGGCTCATACTTTCTACGGCACTCAGCTACTCATTGGACACCCACAACTCTCAAATATTTCCAAAATATCCTTACTTGAAACGCGTTTCCGACCCCCCCCCCCCCCCCCCCCACGCTGCATTAACAGGTACAGAACTAAACTTCTGAAAAAATCATGCAAATGGGGGGTGTCTGCCAGTGGGGGCTTGGTACGGAACTAAACTTACGAATCGGTTCGGAAATAAACTTCCGAACCTTCGAAATTTCAAAAAAAAGGGGGTGCTCAGGTTTCATTAATGACATTTGGTCTTTTCACATGATTTGTGGGTGTCCAGTGAGTAACTGGGGGGTTGTAAGAAATATGACCCTTAATTTTACTCGACCTTATCTTTTGTAGCCTAGCCCAGATTAATAACATTGAGTTGGGCTAGGCGAATCATTCTTTATCACAAGTAATATATTTAAATTGAAAATGGATTTACGTAATTCCACAGTTGAATTGGAAGTTTCCAGAGACATGGGTATTTGAATACTTCCCCAACATATGTGTGTAGGGTGACAGCGGGACCACATTGTGGGTTTTGGAAGAGGAGGAAGACTGGTGTTGTGAAGTTGGAGCAGTATTGTAGGAGGCTGGATGCATTAACACCTGCTGATGTCATCTAGATACCCTTTGAGAACCATATGAGATACCGGAGGACTAGTTCTCATTATTCAGGGGCTTTCTTAGCTGGGAGGATATCATTGTCCCCTACATGCCCAATAGATGCCTCCGAAAATTTGGATACGTCCAGGATATCCCTCGTTCTCCGCTTGAGGGTCGTCCCTCGTATACAGATAAAATGATGCGAGTCACCAGATTGGGTGACAGCGTGCAAAAAGTCCTTAGCACGACTACTCCAGCCAAAGAGATGGATGAGTTTCATCCACCTTACTTGCACTAGTACTTTAGGGTCGTATCAGTTCCTTGCCTTCTTCCAACAGCACTAGCACCAGCACCAGGAGTGATTGGACCTAAGGAGAGACTGATGAATATTAGCCAGCCGTTACAGGGTTTTCTACAGTCCGGACACATTCCTCGACACTCTCCGGCATATGGCACGCTCTGGGGATTGATTGACTACGCAGAGGGAGGTGACCTCGACCCTTGAGTTTTTTTTTTATATTATTGTTCCGTTTGAACTATTGTGGATTTATCTATTTGTTTGTAGTATTACTCTGTTAGTACTCCTTATATTTTTCAGATATTATACTCGTTAAATTAAAAATTTATTTTCATCGATGAAAAAGCAGACTACAACAACACAACCAAACATAAAAAGTAAAACATAACAGCAACAAATACAGTTCTTAAATTCCTGGTCCTCCAGCATAACAACGACGTATAATCACATTGACGCTCTATTGAGTCTCCACGTACAGCTCCAAAGGACTGAGTCTAAAACATTTCATGCATGTTCAACATGCTTTGTACGTCGTCATCAGTCTTAATATTCATGGACGACCAGTAAATGCAGTCATCATCTCCACGAGTGGATTTGCGATAAGTAATACTAGTAACCTCTCGATCATCATCCTTCACTTGAACTTTAAGCTCTACTTTATCTTTCAAATCGTCGAAGGTGATGTCGTCGTGGAGCCTGCATAAAACAAGTTTTGTACATTAGAAGAAGACACCATCTTCTCTTGTGGTGATTTCGCCACCATGGTGAATAGCGGTAAGTGTGCTGTCTCTTGAGTACTGAGTCGAAAAAGTGTTTATTTTAGAGTGTGTGAATGTGAAAGAAGTAAATCAGAGTGATATGTTGGTGTGAAAGAAGTAAGGGTGAGTGTGGGTATGTATAACAATGGTCATTACTACAAGGATAACTAGATTTGGCAGCGAATTTTTCCCAGCAACAACAAAGGTGTTGGCAAAAAATTGCATATGTCAACAACATTATCCCATTAGTGACATTGAGTTGTTGGGATAAAAAATTCTTTTACCAACAATATCGTTTTGGTCGGCAAAAACATGTATATCCCATTAGTGACAAAAGTTGTTGGGAATTGCATAGTTTTGCCAACAGCACATTGAGTTATTGGCAAATGTATATATATTTATCAACAGTATCTTATGTCGTTGGGAAATGGTACATATTTAGGCCAACAATTTTATTTGATGTTGGGATAAATAGTATTGTGCTAGTAAAGAGAAAAAAAATAATTTTAAATATAATATTAGATATAATTAAGTTATAATGACTCACTCTTTCTTTAATAATGATTGAAATTTTAAATTTAAAAGTGAACTTAATAAATTGATAAATAAATATTTTTCTTTGAAAAAGTTTTTAATATTATTTTCGTAAATAAACTTTTCTACAATATTTTACCGTAAATAATTAAGTAATAAATGTTCTATTTGTTTGTTTGTTTTTATATTAATTAAAATTAAATACAATTTTTTAAAGGGGTTTTAATATTTAATTTTGTAGCACTAACAAATTTGAATGTTGACGCTAAAAAGTTGGAACATAGAACCCACTTTCAAAGTCTAACTAGTAACTACCCTCAACTTCTCTTGAACCAACCCACTTTCTTTCTTTTGATTAACTACCCTCAAGATGGATGGCCATGCCTTGCTCCTATATTGCAAATGACAAGTCCTAGCTACATCTTAACAATAAAGGTATGTTCGAAAGCAAAAATGTAAAAATTGTTTTGTGTGGGAATATAGGCATGTATTGAACAATATAGTCTTGGTGAAGATTGAGATGAAACCTATTGAATTTTCCAGTCACTCTTCTTCTCTTTTGTTTTGCTTTCACTCTAGTGATTGTTTCTTCTATTTTTTTTGGTTAAAAACTAATCTCCTCCTTCATGTTTAGGTATTTGAATCATCTGAAATAATCAACTTATTAACTCTTTATATCTCTCTCTCTCTCTTACTCTCAATTAGTTCGTTTGATAATATAGATTTTCTCTTCCTCTTAACCTTCTAATCAAATTTGTTTTTGATTTTGTCAGGATCCAATTTTATTTTTTGTGAAGTCTTTTATGATTACATATATCATTGTAATTGTTTATTTACGGTTTCTTTCTTTCTTTCTACCCACTATATCTTATGTCCATTTTGTTGTTTTGTTTTAAATTTTTAGGGAGGAGCTAGAACCTACCACAATTCTCAAGACTTACTCTGGAGTAATTTAGAGAAACATGTCAATTCTCAACAAGCCATTGCAGCAAGACCATTGAACTCTAATAACATTCATTGTTTCAACGAATTCATTAAAAACTATTATATATTAATAGTAAACAAAAACATCAACATAAATTTAATTAAGTAACTTTTTTTTCCTAAATGTGACCTTAAAAATATTATCAAAAAAGTGACCTAAATAATAACATTATAAAAAAAAGTGACCTTAAAAAAACATGTCACTAAAAAAATTATCACCCAAAATTATCACCCATATTGATGATTAAAATCCTCATATCGGAGCAACTTTTGTTGTTGGGATTGACTAGATAAGGAAACAATTTTATTGGTTGCCACAAGATACTTATGCCAACAATAAATTATTAGAATAGCAACAAAAACTGTTGTTGTGAAAATATTAGTTATGACAACAAAATCAAACGTTGTTGCAAAACTTTTCGCAACGGGACTTATCGCAGCAACATGCAGCGATATTTGGGAAAAATAACTTCTCCAACAACTTTATATATTTCTCAACAAAAAATGTTGCTGCAAAAAAGCATATTTCTTGTTATGTGTTGTTGATATTGTCGGTGCGATCTACACAGTTAAAAATCTATCCATTGGGACACATTTACCAAGACGAACAAAAGTAGGTCATTGATCATAATTATCGATGGAATCCTGGCCGTTTATTTTTTAAAATTTTGTAATAACGGATTTATCTAATAAATAGATAAATCTGTTACTGTCAAATAACAAAACAGATTTAAGTATCTCTGAGGTAAATCTGTTGTTTTAAATTTACATTCCAGATTTATGTTTTTTTTGACATAAATCTGTTATTCATTTTTTTGAAAACGGATTTATCCTTTAGATTAAAAATCAACAGGGGCAATAATAAAAAAATGGTGGGGGTATGGTGTATAAGGGTGGTGGTTCCAAAAACGGAACCCAATAGGCATAGTTTGACGAGTCAAAATAACTTGTTATTTTGGGTCTATAATTTAAGAGTCCAATCCAACCTAAAGCACAAGGCCCGTACTTCTTCCACTCCCCCCTCTTACTCATCACACACCCCCGAAACCTCAAATATTTCAAAAATACCCCTCCCCAAAACTCCTTTCTTTCACTACTCTCCTTCCTTCTTCTTCACTTCCCACCCCCTCCCTCTTTAACCTCCCCACTCCCTCCAACCACCACCACCACTACCTTCTCCCTCTCACCACCACCATCACCACCACCACCATCTATTTCTCCTTCTCACCCCCACCTCCCTTTCTCTCACCATCACCTCCCTCTAACCACCAACCACCACAACCACGTCCTTCTCCCCTTTTCTTATCCTTCACCACTACCACCTCCATCTCCTCTTTCTCTTCATTGTCGTATTTTTTCTTATAGTACCAAACTTTTTAATCTTTTTTGGAAAAGACAGGTCCGACACTATAGTACTGAACCAGTACGGTTCTATAATACCGAACATTGTTTTTCATAAAAGTTTAAAAAACAGATTTAGTGAGTACGACACTATGATACGTTACAGTTTTGAAATCATAATATTGTATCTGTTAAAAATCCTGCAAGGGAGGATCTTTGGCAAACATTGTGCCATGGCATCATGATATCGTACCAGGCTCGGTACAATGATGTCGTACCCCTTAATTAATCCAAGAAAAAAATGGGATGCACTTGAAAGTTTCTTATTCATTAAGAGTATTTTGGTCATTTTGCAGGGTTTCAGGTTGTGTGGTGAGTAGGAGGGGAAATGGAATAAGTATGGGAAAGCAGAAACTCATAAAGTCGGGCCTAAATTTTCAGCTCTAGGTTCAAAGGCAATCCAAGTTAATCCGATTAGGCATGCAACATATATAATTATTTGCATGACTTTGCTTAAAAGTTCAAAGATTTTGAGAAGATTAATTGGTTTGTGAGAACATTTATAAGTCATATCTTAAGCAAAAACTACTTTAACTTGTTTTATTAATATTAACTAAAGAAAAAAAAAACTGAATTAACTGAAAGGCACGATAGACTTTATGAGTGAAAGGGCCATAAATAATGCACACATGTTTGCTGTCATAAATCATGAGCACTAGTTTTCTGTTCATCACTCATAATAACATTGCAAAGACAAATTTATGGTGCTTAATTAACAATAGCCTTTTGTTACGTGATTAATTAACAAGGTGGGAATCTTTGTCCTTACAACTCAAAACTCCTGTTATTCTTTGTTCTGTTTTTCCTCAAAAATTGTATCTCTCTTTGAGCTCAAAATAAAAGAGAAAAAAAGGCTAAAGACACATAGAATGGCAATCACACATAAAGACCTAGAACCAAGTAGAAGTAAAACAGATTTGAGAAGCAAAACAGGAACATCCGTTATGGGTCTAACAATCTTATTAGGCCTATTGTGTTTTTCCCTATCTGTCATAGCAGATGTCAAAAGTTCTGAGGTACAATTTTATATGATGTTCAAAATTAGAAAAAATTTCCATCCGTCTCATTTTATTTATTGTTTTAGCATAATGAGTTTGTCTAAAATTGATTGTTATTATATATTCTCAACGAATTATTTAATATTGTTTTTCCATTCATACGCTTCTTTATTATGAGAGTTCTATACATGTAGTAAATGACTCACGTTTATCTAACTAGAGAGATAAAAAGTTAAATGGTAAATTATGCAATACTCTTTATAAGATTTAGACTACTAATTATTTTTCTTAAAAAATGTGTCAAAACCTAAAGCGCAAACAAAATGGAATTGAGGTAAAATTTTATTATGAAGTTTAATATAATTTGGTGTGTGTGGCAGGTGATATGGATGAATAGTGATGGAAAAGAAATGGGAGATAAATCCGAATGTGTTTATAATAGTAATGGGAAAGTTCCTTTGATATGTGCTGCTTCAGCATTTGTTGCACTAGGAATTGCTATAGTGGTGGAACATATTTATATGTTGATAGCAATGTGTAAATCATTCCCTTCTAATTGGGATCTTGATTCTTCTTCTGCTAAGTCTCTAAAATGGCAGGCTGGTTTTTTCTTCATCACTACTTGGTAAGAGAAATTTATTCTTGTTTTCTTATATTCTTATTTCATTACATGAAATTTAGCTCCTTCTTCATGTTTGGTTGTTAATTTTGAGAGGTTTTTTCTAACTTACAATAATTGAAAGTTTTTACTAGGGGTACAAATATCATCAATTTCCAAACCAACCCTCGTTGTGTTGTATTGTTTCTAATTTTAAGTCGGGCCGGGATTCCTTGTGTTAATAAGAAGCATGCACATTGCCATTACACAATCCACACCGGCTAACTAAGATCAGATACACATTTGAACTTTTCTAATTTAGGTTCAATATACAAGTCAGGATATGGACCGTTCGTTCTTAATCAAACAGTTTAGATCGACTATTGTGGAACTACAAAAACGCACGGAATCGATTTTCATTTCAAGATTAAATCCAAAACACCACTTGTTCAAAAAAAAAAAAAATCAAAAAAAACTTTTTTAAGAGATAAAATGAGTATATCCAGGTCATTTTTCCATGACCAAAATCTTGTCCCTAGGAGATAGCTTGGTTGGTAAGGTAAGAGAGACCAGAGAAGTTTAAATCTGAAGGTCCAGAGTTCAAATTTGAAAATCTAACAATTTCCCTCTAATCTTAACCCATAACAATTACGCATAGAAAGTAGCTCAAGCATAAGTAAAAAAACATTTGAATTTAACATTTGTTACATGTTGTAGGATTTGTTTTGCAATTGCGGAGATATTGTTGTTTAAAGGACTTCTTGTAGAGTTAGGACACATGAAGAATTGGTCAACGCCTAGAACCAGTTGCCATACCGTCAAAAAAGGTTCGTTTTCTGTTGCTGGGGTATCTGGTTTAGCATCGGTCTTCCTAGCTGCTGCTATATTTCTAACCGAACGACGTGCACAAAGAATATCAGAGGAGCGAGCAAATATTAGAATAGAGATATTTGAAGCATCTTCCACATAGATCATCACCTCCTCAAAGAGATATCACCTTTGTTGCCATGAAGAATCTCACAATCAGAGAGCCAAAATGAGTTTCCATTATTTGTATTTCCTAAAAAATATGAGAAAGACTAATGAAAGAAAATAAGGACAAAAAATAAAGAATATATATGAAATGACAAAACTACCCTTTCCACGATGGGCGGCAAAATATATTATTCATTTTTTGAGCACGTAAATAACATATGTTATTCTAATATATATTTTAGGGAAGCTAATAAATAACGATATGATATATGTTAATGACAAAATGTTATATTTTATTACTTATTTTATTTTGGGTTTAATATGTTATAGGTACAAAAACATATTTAACCCTTTTTCTTTTTTAATTTTTTCAATATTAACGGATTTTTTATTTTTATATTTTACAAAATGACAAAACTACCCTTGCCATATTATCATACATTACTTTGTAATTAAGTATTAATATTTTTATTTAACATCAAATTTTAATTTTAAATTCTTTTAATAAAGTTTTATCGGTGCTTCTAGGGTGAGGGAGTAAATCAAATTCCTCACCGATGAATCATTAAATATGACCGTAGGATGTAGTATTTATTCATCAATGGTTGATGTTTATTACTGGTCGATTCAATCTTAACCACTCATAGCATTTTACACAATATCTTATGCAAGGTTAATATTAGTGGTTCACCGGTGAGACATTTGATTTGCTCCCTCACCCTAGAAGCACCCAATATTTATTTCTTATTAGATTTATTTTTATTTTTTAAATATATACTTTATAGGGTGTGTAGCGATCGAAAAATCTGGGAAAGGATTATCGAAGGTTTTAAATGAAGCCGCCACCAATGTTTAATTATAAGGGTAAACATTAATAAATCCCTTGGGTTTGGATAATGGTCATTGAGACCAGATTTGGGTTCCGGAGTCGGTTATGCATGGGGAATGTGTTAGCACCCCACGACATCCTTCCTAAGGAAGGTTACCTTCTAACTAGTTGTGTTAATTTTGAAAATGTTTATTTTACCCTTTTTATTTTGAATTAGAGAGAAAAACAACCTACTAAAATTATTTATTTTTTATGGCTTTTGGTTAAATTGACGAATGAATTGGGCCCAAAAGGCTAAACATGCCGAATAATCATCAAACGCTAAAATTAGGTCCAAATGCTAATATAGGCCCAATCACGAGAGCATAGGTCCAATTAGACAAAAATGCATCTCGGCCCAATTGAACAAAATACTAATCGTTGGCCCAAATTAAAACGAGACAACATCGAATGTGCTCGAAAAACTTTTCTCATAGTCGTATGACCCGGGACTTATAAAAACGACTGTAGTAAAAAGAGAGCGGACAAAATTGGAGTATAACAACTGTCCCTCTTTATTTATATTCCGTAGAAAAAAATGAAGGGTTTACAAGATTTCGTAGTAGGAATAGAAATAAAGATAAAACAAACGCTAATTTTGTCCAATTAGTTGGAAAGTTGGGAGTTTTGATGATTTACAGGTAGCGGTTAACACTTGGCGTGCTAACGAAAAGCAATAAATAAGGATCACTGAGGATCTGAAGGAGTACTGGGGCTCTGAAGGATCATTGGGGATCTGAATGATTGATTGGTCTGAAGGATTGATGCCTTGAAGTTGATTTTGTAAAGCAATAAAGAAGGACCGTTGGGGCTCTAAAGGACCGCTAGGGGTCTGAAGGAGCACTAGGGCTCTGAAGGACCACTGGGGGTCTGAAGGAGCAATTGAGTGATCTTGTTTATTGACAAATGTCGACATGAGTTCTGGACCGACATAGGTATGACTTATGGACCACAATTGGTCTAATTTATGGACCTCAATGGTCTGAAGGAACAACTGAGTGATCTGATTTATGGACCTCAATAGGTCTGAAGGATCAACTGGGTGATCTGATTTATGGATAAATATCGGTCTAACTTGTGGACGTCATATGTATGAATTATGGACCAATGGTCTTTGGTCTGATTTATGGATCTCAATGGTCTGAACGATCAACTGGGTGATCTGATTTATGGACCTCAATAGGTCTGAAGGATCAATTGGGTGATCTGAAATGAGATGTTGAATTAACGCTTGGTGCGTTGATCTGGATAGAAAAAAAGGATTGACGTTTGGCACGTCTATTGGAAAAATTTCACGTGTATGGTATGAATGTATGTGATGAATGTGCAATGACTTATAATATGTTTTTATTGGTGATGTGAATGTATGTGATGTGCAAAGATTTAAGATATGATTTATTGGTGATGCAGAAAGAGTTTTTTGCAATGATGAGAAACGAGATTTTCAATGAAACAAGTAGGGGGTGAATATTTTGGACTCATCATTTATTAGAAAAATTTGATTCGATTTGAACTGAAACTTTGGTAATCTCAAGGTTGTTATTTACAGACACTGATGTGAAAAAGTACTTGACAGTGTTTATAGACTCGCTTATTTTTCTCTTCCATTATGATGCCCCATGATGACCGAAGTTTAGGTCCACAAAGTTAACTAAGTGGATTTTCAGTATCACATTATTAGCTTGTGTTCTCTCTCTTTGAAGCATTGTTTAATAAACATGTATAATAGTGCAAATAAAGAAGAATGAATCGGTCGAATTGAGGTTCAAAGAATACACGGGTGTTTTGCTAGGAGAATGCATTATGTGAGTGGAATAATGGATATAGTTGTTGTCCAAGCCCATTAAAGACAGACTTTCCCCAACTCGGTAAATGAGTGACTTCCCAATTTGGATTTCTGATGGTGGAATATGAATAGTTTTCCTTAGCTCAAGAAGTGTATGACTGCCCCAATTTGGATTTCAGATGGTGGAAAATATATATGTTGACCCTATCTAGGGATGACAACAATTAGTAATGTAGATGGAATGAAGGGTTGGAATTTGCCTAAGTTCTGAATAGAGAATAGTTGAGAATGAATGGATCAAAAACTAGGGAACTCTTCCAACCCATAAGGTATGATGTTGCCACAATCTATAAAAGACAAGATTGTCACTGTTCGAGTAAGATAGCGAAAAGGTGCAAAGTTAGGGTACTGGATTAGGGAATTGTCTTGGTATGGTTTTGTGATGTGAATGTAATATGGGATGGATGTTGGGCAACTTTCCCAAATCTTGGTTGAGTGTTTTTTCTTTTTTTGTGAGCAAACAATAAATACAATTATTTTGTCCTAGACTTAAAATTTTAAGAAAATGAAAGCAATCAATCATTAATTGAAATGAATTTTGAGTGTTGTAACGTGGTTGGTGGTTGATGGCTTATGAAAGAATGGATGATTAGGCTCAAAGATGTGTTTGCGGGTTGATGGGAAAAACATATCTTTTTATTCGGTGATGTAATGTGGTTAGTGGTTAATGGTTTATGAAAGAAGGGATAATTGGGCTCAAAGAAGTGTTTGGCGGTTGTGAGACAAAGAATCTTTTCATTTGCTAGTGCATTTCATGATATGACGAATCAACTCAATGTTTTATATAGTCCTTTTTTTAGACTTTTTTTTCTTTTGAGAATTTTGATTCTCTCTTTTTTGTTATTTTCATGTTCTCTTTCTTTTGAGTTGAGTAAACTGATAGAAACAGCACACTATCGCTAAACGTGGACTTGATCATTGTCCAGGGTGATTGAAAGAAAATTTTGTTTTTTGGCTCAAAATGGGTAACATAGAATATTTTATTTTTTTTCCTGAGGATATAGAAAAAGTGGCCAAAATTCGTTTCAAATCATGATTGCTTGTTTTTTCTCAAAATTTTAACAGTAGGACAAAACTTCATGTTTATATATTTGCTCTTTTTATATTTCCTTTTTGTCCCTAATCTTTACTTAGGTTGCCATTACGGGTTTTCAACCTAACGAACATTTCTTTTGTGATTTTCTCTTTCTTCATGTCCTAATTTTTGCTTAGGTTGCCCTTACGAGTTTTCAACCTAACGAGCATTTCATTTTTTTTCTTTTTTTTTTTACTCAAAGGACTTGCACCAAGTGTTTAGACATGATATTCTAGTGATCAGAAATTTGCCCCTATATGGATCATTTAAAGTGTCATTTTGTGAAATTTCATCACCGAGAACTAGCCAAATAGCCAATTAAGGATTAATGTGGAAACCAGAAACTTTATGGGCGGTTGGGGTGGGATTGGAGATGGATGAAGGAGGATGATAAAATGAAAAGATGAGGATAATAACCGACTAAAACGAGAGCAGATGCACATGTTATGTAGGTTAATTATACAAAGGCTTCATAGAGAGGTGGAATTAGTTAAAAATATGATGGGTGAAAATTTTTCCTCGGTTAACAAAATAGATCATTTGAGTCCTTTATCTTTATTCTTAACAATATTTTATTAAGCAATAAGCAAATCTTCGTGGTTAGTAATTAATTATGGAAAAGAGAAAATATTAATTTCTAATATTTGAATCATTGCTTCAAAAAAAAAATTGAATCAGAAACATCATTCTTCAAATTCTTCCACTTTCTTAGCTCACTAAGTGAGCCACATTTTTTGGACTAATTCTCTTTTTTTTTGACAATTGGAGTAATTCTCTTTAATCTTGCTCTTTTTATAATTGGATAGATAGTGTTATTTTTTAATGAAATAATATTGATGTTGTGAATATGATTGGTCGGAATAAAACTAACATAAATAAACACTAAAAACATGATTGGTTGTTTGTCAAAAATAAATAACATGATTGGTTGGAAAATGGATATTCTTGGAATACACATCACCTTTAACTCTTGAAGTGTAGATTGGATCGATATGATTGAAGTGAACTGAAATGAGGGTCCATTTCATCCATGAACCGTAAACCGTAACCCCGTTTCATCGACTCGGTTGGATCCATCCAGCAATTAAATCTCTAACACGAAACGAAGACACCTCGCATCATCATTTTTAGGGGTGGGAACAGGCCAGACCGCCCGACAGGGGTCTACGGCCCAGCCTACGTCAGGTCCAGGTCAGGCCAGACCAGACTTTTTATAAATAGACTAGGCTAAGGCTTTTTAAAAAGCCTATTTAGCTAAAAAGGCTAGGCCACAGGCCATCGAAAAAGCCTTTTAAGCCTACTAGATCAACCTATTTAAGTAAATATAAAAAATTATTTTATTAAAATTATTTGTTATTATATTAAATTTAGTATATTGTGTTAAATCATAAATTTTCTAATATTTTCTAATAATTTAAATATATCAACCTACATCAATTTTTTTACATATTTAAAGTTATAATATAAATATAAAATATAAAATATAATTTAAATTGGATGTCATATAAAATAGAACTTAATTTCACTGACATATTAGCTTCTTAGTCTATTTACAAAAGCATACATCAGTCAAAATCGCAGGCTTTCATAAAAAAATGGTGAAATAAGCTTTTAAACAAGCTTTCAAACCTTAGCAGACTTTCAATAAGGCCAGACCAGGCCTAAAAAATGAGCCTACGACAGGCCACAAGCCAGGCTCAGGCCTAATACATTCGACGCAGGCCAGGCCCAGACCATGCAAAGCCTAGCTCGGCCCAACTTATTCCCACCCTAATCATTTTCGACACCTTTATTAAGAATCCGGATTAACCCGATCCGATATCCGAACCCACGACCACAACCACCTTCACACGCAATACCATCACTACACCGCTATTTAAATTTCCTCCAACCATCCTCTCTCTCTCTCTCTGAACATCAAGGTCCCTTAATTCTCAATTGAAAATTAGGGTTTTTCGAATCCCGAATCATTTTCACTACGATTGGTACTCTTCCAAACCTCTGTAAACGATGTCGCTTAGGCCAAATGCTAGGACTGAGGTTCGTCGCAACCGTTACAAGGTTGCCGTCGACGCTGACGAAGGTCGCCGGAGAAGGGAAGACAATATGGTTGAGATCCGCAAGAGTAAGCGTGAAGAGAGCCTTCTCAAGAAGCGTCGTGAAGGTCTCCAAGCTCAGCAACAATTCGCTACTCCTCTTCAGTCATCTTCCATTGTTGAGAAAAAGGTACTCATCGAAATTGTGTTTTAGGGATCGATCGTTGTTGTTGGATTTTGGATTTCGATGCTTGATGATCCTGTGGTTGTGATTCAATTACTGATTCGATTGGGATTTTCTGATGTTAGTTAGTTAGAGAACAGTTTTGACGGTTATTTTTTTGGCTGTTTGTTGCAGTTAGAGAGTCTTCCTGCTATGGTTGCTGGGGTCTGGTCCGATGATAATAGCCAACAACTTGAAGCAACTACCCAATTTCGGAAGCTGCTTTCAATTGGTAACTGTTAATTTTTCTTCGATGTTTTCAATGAATTACTTTTGCTATGATTCTTAGTGTTGAAAAGTGTTATTGTTTGTTTTCTAGAAAGAAGCCCTCCGATTGAGGAAGTTATTCAATCTGGTGTTGTGCCTCGTTTTGTTGAGTTTCTCGTTAGGGAAGATTTCCCTCAACTTCAGGTTTTAAATTTGTCTTTTTTTGTTTTCCTTTTGGAGCCTTATATGGTTTGGAGTTGGTCTAGCTTAGTGAAACTTGTTGTGTTGATTTGATTTTTATGTGGCTTGTTGTTTGTTTAGTTTGAGGCTGCGTGGGCTCTCACAAATATAGCATCTGGAACTTCTGACAATACCAAGGTGGTAATTGATCATGGGGCGGTACCCATATTTGTCAAGCTACTTAGTTCACCTAGTGATGATGTTCGGGAGCAGGTATATTGATACTGAAATGTGGTACCATGGGCGTTTTTTGTCTTTTGTTTTTTAAATTTTTGCTGAAATATACTGAACGTTAAACTGAAAATCTAGGCGGTGTGGGCATTGGGAAACGTTGCTGGTGACTCCCCTAGGTGCCGGGATCTTGTTCTCAGCCATGGTGCCCTGATCCCGCTATTATCCCAGTTGAATGAACATGCAAAACTTTCGATGCTAAGAAATGCTACATGGACACTGTCAAACTTTTGCAGGGGGAAGCCACAGCCTCCATTTGAACAGGTAGCTGTCATTTTTGTTAAATGGATTTGGAACCTGTGAGGAGAATTCTATCTGCATATTAATTCTTGAATTTTGACTGACAGGTGAGGCCAGCGCTTCCAGCTCTTGAGCGTTTGGTTTTTTCCAATGATGAAGAAGTCCTGACAGACGCATGCTGGGCACTCTCATATCTTTCTGATGGAACAAATGACAAAATCCAAGCAGTTATTGAGGCAGGTGTATGTGGCAGACTGGTGCAGCTCCTTATGTGAGTATTAATTCTACTACTCCTGGTCAATGGAAATTCTTTGTTCCAATTGTTGATTGTCTTGTCCCCAATTGTGTTTGCATGTGTTGAAGGCACCCTTCTCCTTCAGTACTGATTCCTGCACTTCGCACAGTGGGAAATATTGTAACTGGAGACGATCTTCAGACTCAGGTAATGTCTTAATTGCTTGTAATGATTAGTTGGTACCTAATTATTTCTAATTAAATTTTAGTATTATTAAGTGAAGTACTTATTAGTGTTATGTATTTTAAATCTGGAAAACAAATTCATATTTCAAATAGTTTAACCTCAAATTGATGATAAACAAGTTTTCATGTCTGTTTTTACTATGAGTGTAATAAAGTTTTTTTAATAAAATTTAGAATACTACCTTGATATCTAATTTTTGTGGGAGTGGGGAGGTAGAGGTCTAAGGAGATTGTACATTGTGATGGTCATTGCAATGCATCCTCATAAGAATTCAGTTTACTAGTTTCTTGCATGCTGATAGTAATCCTTACCAAAAATCTAGTCTCTTCTTGCCACCTAGTTTGTTATGCATGGGTAACCAGCAACAATTACCTGATTTTGGTGGGACTGTTAACTCTTTCATCAGGCTATCATCCATCATGGTGCTCTCCCATGCCTTTTGAGCCTTTTGACCCATAATCACAAAAAAAGTATTAAGAAAGAAGCTTGCTGGACCATATCAAACATTACAGCTGGAAACAGAGATCAGATACAGGTAAGCTTGTAAATCCCAACTATTTTACACTCAATTGACGTTAAATCCCATGTTTATTGACTACTGTTCATTTTTTAAAATTGTTTGCACTTTTCTTCAAGTTCTTTGTTTCTCGGTATCACATGCATATTAATTAAATTGCTCTGCTCTGGGGAGGTGTTGACTTTCTAAGGTTAATTATTTACTCTGTTCTATGTATCTCAATCTGATGTGTGCTGCTACTGATGCTTTGGGGAGCTATATGCTGTTAAACATGGAGAGGTGGTGCAATATTAACCAATGCAGGTTACACTAGTTAATGAAGATTTTTAGAATGATGATCGATGTAATGACCCCACCCCACCCGAAAAGATAGTACAATTATTTCCCCCTTCTCTACTTACCAAAAAGGCTGTTGTGCCGATGATCTTTGGCACTGAATTGTTTTAAGAATAATAATGGGAGTATTAGCTGACTGTAAGCTCTTTAATTTACAATTTTTTGTAAGCAGTGCATCACTGAAGGGAATGTATTGTGTTACTGGAAGGATGGCATTGACTCTTATCTTTTCTGTTTGGGGTCTTATTGGCATTTTAAGCCAGGGATTTTCAGTTAGCTTATCGATTGAAAAAACTCTTGAAACTTTGTACCTTCTATGCATGATGTAGGCTGTTATTGAAGCTGATCTGATTTCCCCCCTTGTCAATCTTCTTCAAAATGCTGAGTTTGACATTAAAAAAGAAGCTGCATGGGCAATCTCAAATGCTACATCTGGTGGTACCCATGACCAGATCAAGTATGTGAAGTGATTTATTTTTTTAATTTTATTTTCTGGCTCTACTTCATAATGGCAACATTGAATATCATGTATTGACGCACCAAATGTGGTTAAGGTACTTGGTGAGCCAGGGTTGCATTAAGCCTCTCTGTGACTTGCTTGTTTGCCCCGATCCAAGAATTGTTACAGTCTGTTTAGAAGGTCTTGAGAATATTTTGAAGGTTGGGGAATCCGAGAAGACCTTGGGTAACTCTGGAGATGTCAACTTGTATGCTCAGATGATAGATGATGCTGAGGGATTGGAAAAGATTGAAAACTTGCAGAGCCACGACAACAACGAAATATATGAGAAGGCTGTTAAAATTCTCGAGACATATTGGTTGGAAGATGAGGATGAGACACTACCTCCAGGTGATGGTGCTCAACCTGGCTTTAATTTTGGAAGCAATGAGCTTCCCATCCCTTCTGGTGGATTCAACTTCAGTTGAAGACTTCTGTTAGGTGGGTAAAAATACGTTAGATGTCTAAATTTTTTTCCCTTTGGGGGTCATGCACTCATTTTGCACTTTTCATTCTATTATTTTCTAATATAAATCTCACTATGTTCTCTAAATCTCTGCTTTCAATAATTGTAGGAACTTGGTTGGTTGAAGCGGGGTCAATACTAGGGTGACTGTTGTGGTCGAGTCGGGGTGGGGTTGGGATTGGGGTGGGGGGTGGGGGTCGGTCCTTGTACTTCATGTGTCTTGTTTGAGTCTGGTCTTGTGTCCGTAATGAGGTGCAGGGGTGGGTCAGTTTAAACTACCATGTCCAAATAAGAAGGGGACTGGTGGGTTCAATTAGCAGCATAATGTGAGCATTGTATCTCGTATTAGAAATATAATATCTGCTGGGGAGAAAATATGTTGCAGTAGGAAGGATCTGTGTCATGTGATAGTGGGGGAGGGTTTTCTTTGATGCGGCTTTGAGTCCTATTTTTTTATCGAGTCGTAGTTAGTTGTATTGGTAGGTAGTTTATACCACCGGTCAGTATTTGATTTGAGTGAGAAATACAGTGTTCAGAAATCAATTTTATGGTGTATTCTAGTCAAAGAATTAGCGCTTTTTTTGTGCTTGCGGTTCAGTTATTTTATTTAGCACCATTTATTTTTATTTATGCTGCATTTTCTGGTGTTAGGATGCTTAGAAATAGAGTTTGTTTGGTTATGATTCTTCTCACCACAATTAGAAATACGGCTTTCAGAAGCACTTATATTCAAAGGTTCAAGCGCAAGCTTTTAATTTTAATGAAGAATTCGTTAACTACCCTTCAAACAATTTTAAAACAAACAGGCTCATAAAGAAGTGAGATGAGAATGTTCTATCGTTTAGTTTGTTTTACCTGGATTCCTTGTAGGCAAAAGAGCATCCTCTAGTACAAGAGCAGTGGCGTAATATTTTTAAAAGAAAACAAATTATTAACCGCCTATTCACCGTTGATCTTAAGGTTTTACCTCTGGACTTGTTTTTAAGAGGACAAAGTCCAAATTAGAAGTTGAGTCAAAAAAAGTCCAATCAAAACTGAAGTAAAATTAGTTGCTACTACTACTGAAGTAAAAAGTCCAGATTTGAAAATGTAAAGTTGCAAGAAAAGAATTGTATGATTTTTCCATCAAAACTGATATAATTCCAATCTTTGATCGCCCTAGATATATGCTACTACTGATTGATAATTTCTTAATCCCAAATAGGTAGCTTGGTTGATGAGCTAAGGAGTGCAATTAGGAGGTCTCAAGTTTAAATCTGGAAACCTAACATTCCCTCCTCCTCCACTAATATTGCCTATAAAAAAATTCTTAATCCATTAAAAATAAGGTAAATCCTTCACGTAAAAAGCTTAATAATTATTAGGGTTAAATATGTTTTTGGTCCCTATAAATATTACAAATTTTGTTTTTAGTCTCTCTAAAATTTTAATCCCTACATTATTTGTTGTTTTCACTTTTAGTCCCTACCGTTAACTTTTGTGTGAGCTGGCTAACGGAACTGATGTGTCATTGCTTATGTGTCTGTTTTTGATGTGTTGTCATAGCCACGTCGTTGCCAAGTGTTTTAAAAAAAACTTAATTAAAAAAGCCCAAATCCCTAAATTTCCCTTTTCACCTTTCTCTCTCAAGACTCCAATGATTCCATTGATGCACCTTTAACTTCAGCTGAGGCTCCTAGTTCAATTGGTAGTGGGAATGCATTGAACTTGTACTTAAGCCCCTAGGGTACATGTTCGATTCCCACAGAAGGCAAAAACTCTACATAGGGGTAGAGAAGGTCATGATGCATTCCCACTACCAATTGAACTATAAACCTTCTGATTCACCCGGAAGTCGTAACCCACTCCTACGAAAAGCAAGAACTAGCCAATAAAGAACAATGCTTCATCCATGAATTAGAGTTCGAAATTGGTGCTACCCGCTGGTTTGAGGCTAGATCTAACAATTACCTGACCACTGTGGAACCTCTTCACCTCAAATCTACCATTCCCGTGGACCAATGCCAAAACATTAGATTAAAGAATTAAAATTGCAATTTTTTGATCCATTTATTTTTTCAGAACGAGAATTTGATTAGATAGTATTGATATAAAGATGCATAAAATTTGTGATTGCTTGGTTTTTGCTCACTGGGAACTGTGCTAGTTGGAGAGATAAAAATGGAAAAGAAAAGAAAAACAAAGAATAGTGCGAAACAGTAAAGCTTGGATAATTTAAGTTCAGGAAATCAGAAGGTGTAAATTCAAGTTCGGGATGCAACCGTTGTATTCGCCGCTGTGTTTGATCATAGGCACCATCTATAAGAGGAAGAGGAAGAACGTTTGGAGTGGGATATGGTTTCTGGGTGATTCAGAATGTTTGGAGCAACTCATTAGAGCTTCAGCTGAAGCTAAAGGTGCATCAATGGAGTCTTGAGAGAGAAAGGAGAAAAAAGGAATTTAGGGATTTGGGTTTTTTTTTAATTAAGTTTTTTTAAAACACATGGCAAGACGTGGCCATGACAACACATCAAAAACAGACACATAAACAATGACACGTCAGCTCTGTTAGCTAGTTCACACAAAAATTAACAGCAGAGACTAAAAGTGGAAATGACAAATAATTTAGGGACCAAAAGTGCTCAAAAAAATTTAGAAAGACTAAAAACAAAATTCGTTATATTTATAGGGATAAAAACATATTTAATCCTAATTATTATTTTGGAATTATCAACAAGTGTTTGTTAAAAATGATAAGTATTTTAGATTTTAATAAAATGAGAACATGATGAAATGTTCGCAAATAAAGTGATCTGACGAGAGTTTCTTTAGTCTAAACTTTTGGTTGAATTAAATTTTCAACCCATAATCTATAAAGGTAATTAATATACAAAAAAGAGTTCACCCAGAAATTCAGAATCATTGGTGTCAGAATATCTGGATGCCAGATCATTCTGACAGCTACCCCATGATTTTAATTGGATGGTTCCAGCATCTATCCTAGTCCTGGGAACATATGATGAATTGTCCTGCACATGATCCCTTATCATTTTGATACTCTGCCAACTCTTCTAGATTGCCACCCATAAATTACATTAACTAAATGCCGGCATCTTATCTCGTTGATATCTTTATTTTTTTTAAAAAAAATATGAGTTAAAGTTTTTTTATAAGCAAATGTTAGCGGGGTAAGAGAATGTTAACTCTGGAGTTTGAATTTCAGACCTTCTTCTTGTAATTCCTTCATATCCTTTAGCTCGCTAATTAAGCAACATTCCTAGAACAAATATAAGTTAAAGTATTTGCTCTTTAAGAAAATAGTATAAGTAAATTTAAAATTTCTATGTTGTAATAAAATACAACTAGAAGTTGATTTTTCTATTTAATTATTTTATGAAAAATAATCATTTAATGCCAAATATTTAGTGTTGAACATTAAGTATTGAAGATTTATTTAAGCAATGAAATGAGATGAGAAGTACTCCTTCTATTTTCATATATAAGCGATCATGTTAATAAATATTCCTTCTGTCCCAAATATTTTGATGTTTTAGCCTTTAATTTTAAATTTTTATCCAGTACTATACCACTTCCATTTGCACATATTCTTAGTTATATTAATGGTATGTTTGGATGAGGAAAGAAAGTTAGAGGAAAGAAAGTGAAAAGAAAGAATGTTAAATGAATGAAAGTGAGAAGAAAATAAGAGAAAAGTGAGATGATTTTTCAGTTGTTTGGAATGAAAGAAAGTGAGAAGAAAGTGAAATGAAGATAGATATATATATTTGTTAAATGACATAACTATCCCTACATTAATAAATGTGTAGAATCCATTTACTGAATTAAAATTGTGGACGACAAGATATCAAATTGGGGGTAATTAGTCTACATTCTACCTAATTAATCTTTTCTTATTCAATGTTCCATTTGCTAAACATCAAAATATTTGGGACGGAAGGACTGCAAGAAAATTAAAACTTTTTTTAGTTAATGTATCAAATTCACCTTTATTAATTGCTCTCTTTTTTCTTAATACAATTAACTTTTGGTTTTCTAATTTTCATTTCCTTTTTCCGAGTGTTTAAGAAGGGTTAATAAATGTAATTTAAGAATAATATTTTTTAATTGTTTTTAAATTGCGTGTATACCATCTTTGCTTGTATACAAAAAGAGGGTACCTAATCCCCGTTTAATCTCAAAAAAAAAAAAAAGGTACGTAATTTAGCTAATAACTATATTTACAAAAGGAAAACGTTAGATGGTACGAATCATGTCGTACGAAAGCGAAGAAAACTATTAAATTTTCACTACCAGCCATCTTTGTATTGTTAGTTTGTGCACTGAAGATTTGTTTGAAAGTGTAACCCGTCCCTTTCGTTTCGTACTACATAGTAGTGCTCTTTACAAAAATACGTGTACATGGTTAATTTTTTCTAACTATCTTAATTAGTTTTTTCTATATTTTATTGTGAACTATGTATGCAACTTACCATATATACATTAAAAAACCATTGGCGATAATAAGTTAACCAGATAGATTTTTTTATGGATCGATCAATTATTTATTATCTGGTGGTTATAATTTCATAAATCTGCACCAAATAACAGCAGGACTATTATTGTCGTTGTTTGTTTTTGGACCAAATTATTGTCGTGGTTGTTATTAATAAATTCATCTTGATATTTTATACAAAATTGATATATGGACAAAGTAAGTGCATGCATATTGTTGTCTAAGTAGGTAAATACTTTATTCAAATTCGAACTACGCATAAAATGTGTTGTGCAATTATGGACGCTTATAGTGGAGAGATTGAAGTTAATTTTTAGCAATATCAGCAAGAAAACAAGACGCTCCCATGTCCCATCCCAAGTAGGTAGTTCAGTTGGCGAGCTAAAGGATACCGAAAGAGTGCACCAAAAAAGTGCGGGTTCAATCCCCGGAAACTAACATTTTCCCCACCCCCACTAACATTGCCTATCAAAAAAAAAAAATGCTCCCATGTCCCACGTGGGTGGTGGACCTAGGGACAAAAACAATTATATATTAAATCTTCGAAAACAAACATGACTTACTAAATTATTAATAATTAAAATCACAATAAATAAATAACTATTAAGTGAAGAAACAAATGAAAAAGAAGGTGCCACTGCCAACGGATCAATGAACAATGATCCTCCTTTCCTCTCCAATTAAAAAATAAGTATCTCTTTAACAAACAACTTTTCATTAGATGTAGATGTTTTTAGTGGACACAATTCAATTTCATTGACCCTAGAATTCAATTCAATTTCTTACCTACTTACTATCATCATCAACGACATCACTATTCACATGTAGAAATAATTTCAGACAACAAATATAAGTTGCTATCAAAAAAATAAAGAAATTGAAATGGATATAAATTAAGCTTCATTTTTATCATACTACTACTAATAATAATAAAAATTACAATGGTAGATACAATTACAAAAATTACAAATTGTGAACAAATTGCAGATGAACCCTAAATTAAATTACCATTAGAAATCCTTCCAGAGAGAAAAAAAAAAAGTGAAAAATAAGTACACTTTCCATTTGTAACTGACCTCACTTTAAAGATCTGCCATAAATCTCTTCTCATCTCTGCACTTATTTCAATTCCCTCCATTTTCCTCTCTCTTATTTTTTTTTCTCTACAAAATCAACGCCAGAAAAAGGAAAACGGCGAAGAACATTATTGAGCCTCTAAGCGGCGGAGGAGCCGCGGTGGAAGGCGGCGGAGTATGGTAGTAAAAAGGAAAATAAGGAACAATTGGATTAGGTGGCGGCGGCGTTGGATAGTTTCCTCTAATCGGTGGAGGATAGTACAAACCACCGCTTCCACCACCACTAGACGCCGGCGGCGGTGGAGATGAGTAAGTATACACTGACGGAGACGGCGGAGGATAATAGTAATTACCGTTTCCACTGCCGCTACCTCCACTGGAGCTTGGTGGAGAAGGAGGTGGAGGACAGTTTCCGGTAGAAGCAGGCGGTGGAGACGGAGGAGGCGGAGAAGGTGGCGGTGGAGACAAAACTTGACCACACGGTGTGCATTTCACTTCATCTTTGGAAGTAGTTTTTAGATTCTGAATCTGATCTGAAAAACCTAAAGTGAAAGTGAGAAAGAGCAACACTATGATGAAATAATACACTGTTTTAGTGTTTGATTTGTGAAGTGTTCCCATTTTGCTTTTTGAGAACAATGAGAGTGATTCTTGAAATAAATGGAGTGTGTAGTTGCTTAGAAAACAAGGGTGAGAAAGAAAGTGTGGAAAGTTGAGAGAAAGAAAAAGAGAATGTAGTGTGTTGCTATTTGAGGGTGTGATGTGGTATCTATGTGTGGAGCAACTTCATTATTATCTTTTTAAGCTACATTACACTACACTATACTAAACTTTAGGTCTTTTTATTGATTTATTTTTATAATAAATTTTGAAGTAAAGGTGAATAGAGAGAGAATAGTCGACAGAAAACAATGGAGGACATTACACCGACACGTTTTTACTTTAACAAAAAGCCGCCACGTTTGAACACAGTTTGTTAATTGAGTTGACAATGGGAACACTTTTGTTGCTTTTACTATTTACATTTTACTAATTACCACTTGCAAATTGCAATATTACAGTAATAAGGTACGAATGTGTGATGCAGTTTAGTTAGGTGAGCTGGGGTGAGCTTGTAATTAGGAGTGTGATATGAGTGAGTTAATGTGTCTTATTGTGGCGCTGCCAAGTCACCAAGATGGTGTTAAATTAGGTAAATGTAGTTAAAATGTGGAATCAGAATGCATACAAAATTACAAATAGGAGGAGGTGTAGGTAGTAATTAAAGGCTAGGTATGGATGGATGGTCCTAAGAAGAGAGACGTAAAGGAGACGTAAGAAGCTATTAAGAGGTGCCAAATGCGAAGCAAAGTTGGATTCATTTGCTTGTTTTCTTTCTTTATTTGTTTTTTAGGGGACCAAATGCATGCCTTGGATCTGATGGCCTAAAAATTGCTTCTCATCTCTCTTTTTCCGTATATATTTATTGCTTTCTTAGTAGTAGTAATTTCTCTGTTTGCATTGCTGTTGGTGTGTTAATTGTGTTTGGCTGAATGTTTAAAATAACAAAAATGCTCTGGACTGGAGGCATCAAATAAATTGTGATTTGAGATTGATACCAAAAGTGTTTGGTAAATATGGCACACCATCACGTTATCATTTAATTTTAACCCAACATTGTTACTACTTATCAATGTTATATTCCATTCGTCAGCCTATTCTAATCCCTACATGTACTAGTAGTAATTAGAGATTAGATATTAGAGATATAGGAGTACTTTCCTTCCTTAATTTGTGGTTTGAAATCCATAGTGCTACCGGAAACAATCCAGTGATAAAAGTGCTGATAAACAAAGGCAAAGTACCCAAACGCCAAATCATTGATTGATTCCCAAAACAGAGTTTGCTTTGTGGTAAAATTAGTAGCGATTTGTCAACAGCAAACGGTGTTAGAAAGCCAATTTTCCACCGCAAATGGCCGTCCATGTCCCCTTTCCAGCCTGGTTTGCCTTAAATAATAATTAAATTAACCAAAAAAGTATTCAAGTCACTCATCCTACGACCTCCGCAGTAGGCTCCACCACTAGAGAAAGTTTTTTTTGGTAACACAAACTTTAGGTGAGCGCTTACAAAGGTACTTACAGATCATCCATCAAAGAATTCCTCACATCAACAACGGGAGTTGAACCTATGATCTTGTGGAGAATGAGTCAACTCCTTACTAATTGAATCAACCTTCAATAACACTAGAGAAAGTGTTTCAACAAAAAAAAAGTTAATTTTAGTTAACACAATTTCCTGTTCAGGCAATCAATGTTCTTCAAAGAACATGAAAAGATGCTGGTACCTTGTCTTAATTACCAACCCTTCAACATAAATCAAGCATTTTCATTTTATTAAATGTGGACTCAATTACAAATAAAAAATGTCTATTTTTTTTATATAGACAAAGTGGTTAGTAATTAGTGTGTTAGTTGTTATAGAGGAGGGAGGACTGGGGCTCGAACCCCGTACACTAGCATGTTTTACTTGTGTTAGTTACAAGTAAAAAATATCTAAATTTGGATATAAGCAAATATCAATTAATCAATTTAGAGAGTTGTATTAGAAGAGTAGCTTCAATTTGATACCAAACACAAAGCTGAGAATGAAACTCATTTTTATTGATTGGTAAAATGAATGAAAAACTCTGTACAATGTGAAACTAGAAGAGCAGAAAGTTAAATAGGACTAATCTACCCTCTATCTTCTCTAACTACCCTTATTTATCTAAACAAACTCTAAAAGATAATAACAAACTAATTAAATACAATTAGTGAAAAATAAAATTAAATAAATAATGAAAATATAGTCTAATACCCCCCCTCAAGATGGAGAATAGATGTCAAGCATTCCCATCTTGCAAATGAGGTCTGAGAAGAGAGGTCTGGGCAGTGCCTTAGTGAGAGAATCTGCAACTTGATCTTTGGAAGCTACATGAATCAGCTTGATGAAATTGGACTGAACGTGTTCACGAATGAAATGGCAGTCAATGTCTATGTGTTTCGATTGTTCGTTACTTGTAGGATTGCTTGCCATTTGGATGGCAGATTGACTATCACATAAAACCATGAGGCCATCAACAGATATGTCAAATGTGCGAAGGAGTTGTTTGAGCCAAAGAAGTTCTGAAGTGACAGAGGCAAGTGCACGATATTCTGCTTCTGCAGAGCTGCGAGCTACGGTGACCTGCTTCTTTGATTTCCAACTTACCAGAGCGGAACCTAAGTAAACACAGAAACCAGTGGTGGATCGTCTAGTGGAAGAGCAACTGCCCCAGTCAGCATCCACATAAGTAGAAAGAGAGATGTTAGACTTGGCAGGAAAGAGAAGACTTTTGCCTGGTGTACCTTTAATGTATCTGAGAAGGTGGTGGATGGCTAGGAGATGCGGCTGACGAGGTTGGCTCATGAATTGACTGAGTTTGTTGACAGTGAAGGCAATGTGAGGTCTGGAAATTGTGAGATACATAAGTCTTCCAATGAGCCTTCGATATTCAGAAGGATTGGGAAGAAGATCACCAACATCGGAAGATAGGAGGATGCCTGGGTCCATAGGTATAGTAGCTGGCTTGGATGCAGTGAAGCCAGTGTCAGATAGAAGTTGCAGTGCATATTTACGTTGACACAACTGGATACCTTCAGGGGAAGTTGCAATTTCCAGGCCTAGGAAGTATCTGAGGTTGCCTAGAACCTTTAGTTTGAAATGGTGCTCCAACATTGATCTGGTGGAGGAAATAAGAGCATCATCAGGGCTTGTAATGACAATGTCATCAACATATACAAGGAGGGCAACGAACTGAGAGCCTGATCCTTTGGTGAACAAGGAGGTATCTGCTGAACATTGTTTGAAGCCATATTGCTGAATGGTTGAGGAAAATTTAGCATACCACTGTCGCGAAGCTTGTCTTAAACCATAGAGAGACTTGTTTAACTTGCACACCATGCCTTTGTCTTGAGTGGGATAACCCAGTGGGAGTTTCATGTATACCTCCTCAGTAAGTTCTCCATTGAGAAAGGCGTTATTAATGTCTAACTGGAGAAGTTTCCAATGTTTTTGTGCAGCAATGGTTAACAAAACCCTAACCGTGGTCAATTTAGCCACAGGTGAGAAGGTTTCAATGAAGTCTACACCAGCCTGTTGTGAGAAGCCACGAGCAACCAATCTTGCTTTATAACGATCTACAGAACCATCCACACTATATTTTATTTTGTAGAGCCATCTACAGCTGATAGGCTGTTTACCAGGGGAAGAGGGACAACAGACCAAGTATTATTCAACTCCAAAGCAGTGATTTCCTCTGCCATAGCCACACGCTATTCTTCAAACTTAACTGCTTGGTGAAAGAACTCAGGCTCAAATGTGCAATTAACCTGACAAATGAAGTTCCTGTAGTTGGGAGATAAATGGTCATATGAGAGATGATTTTGAAGGGGGTGAGGTACAACACAAACATAACCCTGCAAGGTTACTGGTGGTCTGCAAGTACGGGTGGATCTTCTGGGAGGTGGTGGTGTAGGGGAAATAGGGGCTGTATCTGTAGGGGTAGGCACAGGCACTGGTTGAGGGGGTTGAGGGGGTTGAGGAGGACTGTCAGGTACTGGTTTCGGTATCACAGTGTCTGCAAGAGGATTGTAGGTAGTCGATTTTGGCAAGGAACTAAAAGGAAAAATAGTCTCATGAAAGATAAGGTCTCTAGTTATGGAGAACTTGTTTGTGGCCGGGTCATAGACTCTGTATCCCTTATAGCCCATGGGGTATCCCATGAAAATGCAAGGGGTGGCTATAGGACTAAATTTTGTGCGAGAGGGAGGTAGAGTTGCAACATAGCATAAGCAACCAAATGTTCTGAGGGTGTCATAATTAGGTGGTTGCTTGTATAGAAGTTCATAAGATGTTGAGAGGTTAAGGTTCTTTGAGGGTGTTCTATTAATGAGGAAGGCTGCAGTGGATACACAAAGACCCCAATAGGGAATTGGAATGGAAGCCTGATACATAAGAGACCTGGCAATATTAAGTAAATGTTGATGTTTACGCTCCACAATTGAGTTTTGTTGTGGTCTATATGGGCAAGAAAACTGGTGTAAAATACCTTTGTCCTGCAAGAAATCTGTTAGTGCTAATTCTTTTGCATTATTACTACGAACGGCCTTAATAGTGGTCCCAAATTGAGTTTGTACATAAGCAACAAACTGTGTTAAGAGTGTAGTAGCTGCACTCTTGTTTCGAAGCAATGAAATCCAAGTGAAACGGCTGTGATCATCAACTATAGTCAAAAAATATTTGTAGCCATCATATTTGCCTCATGGTATGGGGCCCAAACATCACAATGGATCAAATCAAAGGGATTTTCAGAAAAATTATTATGGGAATTGAAAGGTAAACGCTTGAATTTAGAAACAGGACAAATAGTGCAAGAATGACTACTAAAATCTTTAGGTATGACAATGTTCAATTTTTGACTAAGTGAATGCAAAACTTGGTCAGAAATATGTCCTAAAGGGCTATGCCATAATGTGGCAGTAGGTGTGTCAAGCGTAGTGACTGTGTGTGCAGATACAGGGTGTACTACAGGGACAATAGCAGAAGAAACTGGCTCTAACAGTGGAGCCTTATTAATGTCTACAGTGTGAGTTGCCTTACTAATACTTGCTTCAAACAGGTACAAGCCATTGGAGGGTTTACCGTGTCCAATCACCTGCGAATGTCTGTCTTGAATCAAGCAAACATCAAAGAAGAAGCAACTACAATGAGAATGGTGGTATAAGGAACTAACAGATATAAGATTGACCCTAAAAGATGGTATATGCATAACATTATGCAAAGTGATATGAGGGCTAATTTTGACCGATCCTTTACCCAAAACAGGAATCCTGACATGATTAGGCAATGTAACAAACTTATTGGATAAAGGTACATAGGAATGAAAAGCACTAAAGGTGTGACAAATGTTAACTGAGGCACCCGCATCAATGATCCATATGTGAAGTGATGTAATGAAAATAGATTCATATAGCGAGAAAATCGTACCAACAATGGTGTCATCCTCGGCTTCAGTGGTGCTTGTGCTAGCCATCTGTTGCTGGAGGTATGTGATCATTGCCTGATATTGTGTTGCTGTGAGAGCAGTAGCTTCACGAGGCTGAGCAGGTGCGTCCTCTACTTGATTTGCAGTAGCTGTGTGGCCTTTCTTGAAGCCCGGTGGATAGCCATGCTTCTTGAAGCACTTGTCTTCGGTGTGGCCAAGGAAATTACAGTAGGTGCACAAAGGTCTTTCCCTTTTCGAGGTGGACTTAGGCTTAGGTTTGTATTCCGGTTTACCAACTGCGCAGGCAAGCTGTTGTTGTGTCTTAGCCGTGTTGCTGCTACCAATTTCCTTGTGCTTGGCCTCTTGAAGAATCATAGCATATGCTTGATTGATGTTAGGGAAAGGCTCATAAGAAGAATCTGACCGCGAATGTGACTGAAATCGTCATTCAAACCCATCAAGAAGGACATGACATGGTCCTTTTTATGATTTTCTTTGCAAGAACAGCCGCCACAAACACAATTGGCAGAGGGAGTAACCTCTTGAAGTTCTTTCCACAAGGCTTGAATCTTCGAAAAATAGGTGCTCACAGAGAGATTACCTTGAACGCAACCAATTAAGTCACTCTTCAACTGGAAAATTCGAGGACCGTTAGGTTGGTGAAATTGATCATGAAGAATGTTCCACATTTCAGCAGCAGATGTGGAGTAAATGATATTAGGGATTAGGTCTTTGGACATTGAATTGTGAATCCAAGAAGAGACCACACTGTTATTCTGGAACCAAGACTGATAATCGGGATCGTCTTCTGCCGGTTGAGCAATTGAACCGTCACAGAACCCAAATTTGTTCTAGGCTTGGAGCGCGATTGTCATAGAACGGCGCCAAGAGGAGTAGTTGTCTTCACCAGTCAACAAATGAGAGACAAGAACAGTACCTGGATGATCGGAGTTGCCGATATGATAGGGGTTCGCATATGGATTTGCCGGCGGAGCAGCCATGGATGACGGCAGATGACGAAACAGAAGACGGAGCCGTAATGTACAAACGGAAGCGAAGCTGGAACGAACAGAAACAGTTACGCGGAAACTGGATTTGTTATCTCTACTGATACCATATTAGAAGAGTAACTTCAATTTGATACCAAGCACAGAGTTGAGAATGAAACTCATTTTTATTGATTGGTAAAATGAATGAAAAACTCTGTACAATGTGAAACTAGAAGAGCAGAAAGTTAAATAGGACTAATCTACCCTCTATCTTCTCTAACTACCCTTATTTATCTAAACAAACTCTAAAAGATAATAACAAACTAATTAAATACAATTAGTGAAAAATAAAATTAAATAAATAATGAAAATATAGTCTAATAAGTTGTCACTTCTCTTCTATTTCTCCATACTCTTTCTCGTTTATTCGGCACTCTCTTCATAGTCTTCTATTTCTCCGTACTCTTTCTCTTTTATTCTTCCCTTCTTTTATTCGTCACTCTCTTCGTAGTCTTTTATTCACCACTCTCGTTCACCCACAAGAAAAACATAAGGTATTTGATTCTTTTATTGGTATTTGATATAGTCTCTCACTTTAGGGATTTCCTAGACATAGCTAGACTCACATAAACCTTCACAGTCTCATTCGCCTCCTGCTTATCAATTCTTCATGAACCCTAATGACATTTCCATCCTTAATTTGTTGCCATAAAATCCAATCTAAGCTTCGAAATAAGTTTATAAAGTCGACTCCAAGATGACACGTGATTCATTTCAAGGGTTAGGGACTCCTCTTGCCTAGTTCCTCTCTCTAAGATTAGGAGATTCCAATTTATAGAGCTCCGCAATCCGTTTTTGAGGACCGCCGATTTAATGTCTTTCTTTGATGCAAGTCATAATGAAAAAATGTTTTTTCATAGAATAAATCCAATTGAGGAAGCAGATCTAAAATTTAGGTACGGTTCTTCAATAGCATTTATGAGTCTCCATGCATATACCATAGTCTACTTGAAAGCACGAATGTTATAAGGTTCATTAGTCCATCACTTATAGGCCTTGCAGTGATACAAAATCTATTCTCTGCATATTTACTCATCTTCCATAATAACACCTACTTCTTCCTTTAAGTAGTTTGCATATTTTTTTCAATCAACCTTCTACTTTCTCTCACAAATAAATCCCATTTAATTTAGGCAAGGGAAACATAAGAACGGACTAGGAGAACCCTTGTCCAACATACGGTGGAGAAAACTAGGATAGGTTGGGATAGAGGTCAATAAAAATGCGATACCACTAAACCCTAGCAAAGGCAAAGTTAGGAGAAAGTTTTTCTTGAGAGCATTTCTTCATTTATTCACTAACTTGAGACATTGAGGTTTTAAAAATCGAATCAAATGAGATGATTCAACCAGTTGAACTATGAATCAACGAGCGATTTAAAATAGCTAAACCATGACTGTCTATGTCTCCCCAGTTCAATGTTTGATTTAGCTTTTAAGACATCTCTTGAGATTTCACATTGTTTTCTTAGCATTTACTACTAAAAAGTGAAATTAAAGAACAAATTTTAGTGATGGAAAGTGTGAAGTCCATCTGTACTTTCAGCTCTAATTTTGGTCACTAATTTCTTTTTCTAGAAGAGATTTATGTGGTCATTTTAAATCTCTACGAAAAAACTATTGAACTGTTGGAGTGGTGTTCGATTCTTGTATAGGACTCTTTATATTTCACCAAGAAAAATAATCTCATCGTAAAATTACATAGGTTTAGGAGCAGTTAAGTTAAGAAAGAAAAAAACTGGGGTATCAGTATACCAGCCAATTATGTACCCATCCGAAAACCTCCACACCGTGATATTGTCTATTGGTTTATCACAATGTAGTGTCACAACAAAACAACACACTAATTAGCTATGTACCCTTAATGTAAATCATTCTATCATTATCAATATAATTTCCCAACAACAAACTCTGAAATTGCATTAAAGTTAATAAATTGGTAACATATATAGTTGGAAAATTAAGAATTGACTAAATTGAGTGACGAAACTCGTCACTAGTTAGTTAGTTAACATTGTGTTGTGTAGACATTGTAAATGTATAACCTGTACTGCAGTGTAGTGTATCACTAATTTAATGTTTTGAGTCAAGATATGGGGAGAAGTTCACTGACACATTGTGCATATATATGAGATCTTGTGCTTTATTTTTACTTTTTCAAGGTTGTCTAAGGCTCCAAGTGTAGAAGGGCACGCACGTACTGTCTGAGTAGTACTACATTCACTCTGATTTAGTAACGCTTGAAAACAATGAAAACCCTGTGTTACTTTGAGGGTCAATATAGGAATATCACATACTGGAAAATCTCCCTAAATCCGGGTGCATGTTTTTTTATAAGTCTACTACTCTTTAGCTGTTCAGCATATTCTTGGGATTGCACTACTTATCTTATCTGAGAAGTGTGAAGTGAACATTCAATACATTGTTCAAACTTTCAATTGTTTTTGCTTTTTCAATGGCTGTCACTGTCCAAGAGAATTTCTACCCTTTTCTACATTATATTAATTAAATCATATATACTTTCTTATTCATCTTTAAGGATTCCTATTTTTGCTTCGGTGAAATATATGTCGGTCTTTTCGTTAATCATAATAATTTCACTTTCGGTATACAGAACATTGAAGTGGAAAGAATATATGGACCAGGTCATTTCGTAAACTTGAAGAACATATAATGTACATTTACCCTACCAATTACTACCTTGTAAAGTCGAATGAATATTCATCATGTCAAACTAATTAGCCAAATGCATGGGTGTCTCTGTCTCAATGTCTTGTCTGAGATGATCATAATAATTGATCAGCTAATCATCTTAACTCTGCCTATCATTAGTTCATCTACCAAATTGAATTAAGTAACTGGCTCTAATTACTTCTACTGCACACCCATAATCATTATCATAATGATTAGTAATATCATTAGTCATTTTATGTCTTAAATTACTGCAAGAGAATAATAACATGGAAGTTACACATTTTTTTTCTACGTACATAATTTAATGGGGGAAGGTACGTATTAAATGAATTTATGAAGGATGGATCCAAGTTGACCTAACCTAAATGTCTATGTCATTGTCACACCCCTTCTACCAATAACGGGAATAATAATGCTTTTTTATTTTTCAACGAGAGCATCACTGCATCTATTAATTAGTTCAATGACTAAGACACTAGTAGTAAAATGAATTTGGAAAAAGCAAATTAAGCTCCTTATACTAAATTATTCCGAACCCGTCATATCATTTCTCCAACGGTATTTTCCACTGCACGTTATTCTCATCCTTTTTTCCCATCTGCTATTATTTCCATTATGACTCAAAAGCTTAACTCAAAACTCAATTTAAGGCTTTTTTAGCAAAAGAACCTGATTTTATTAAAAAAGAGGAAAAATGAAGAAGACATAAGCCAAAATCGAGAACCTCAAATTATGGTTTGTAGTGCGAAGTGTAAAGTTTATTCGAACACAAGCCAACGAGATTGCTCTTAATTTAGCTTGAGTAACTCTTTCTATGTGTAGCCATCAAATTTATGATCAATTACCACATTGTATTGCCTAGTTGATTTTTTTTTAATGAAATGAAGTAAAATAAGAAGGATGGGGATAGATCAAACATGGTAATATTTTTTGTATGTTTGTTTCCCATTATCTTTTAATGTGTTCAAACGTTTTGGGATACGAATTGAGATATCTCTATTAGTATTACCATATTGAGAGGATCACGACCTCGAGGGAACATTGGATAATGGGATCTTCAGATTTCAACAAACAGCGTGGCCCATTTATATTTATATGCACTGACAATCAGAAAATTTGTGAGCCTGATCACATTCTATCATTCACCCATGAGATAGATATACCAACAACACACGTTTTTCACACTTACTTTTAAATTATTTTTTGGTTAGTTTTATATCTATAGTATTACTATTAGTATTACCATATGGCTTCCCCCTTATTGTTTATTTTGTATTTTCAAAGGAAGAAATTTAACTTCAAAGTAACGTACGTAAACATGTAAAAAATTATTTTTGGGATTGATAGAGAATCAGAGATGGTCTCTACTCTCACGACGGAGTTTTTCAATGACATAAGAGAACTATGGCATCATCAAAAACAATAAGTGACAATCCTTTTTAAAATATACATAAATATACATGTTGTCTCACTATCAACATATCATTTACGTATAACATAAGGATGATGAATTTGTTACTTTGACATATACAGTGATCTGCATTAGTCTTGACACATTCATGACTCGTCATGATTGAGTCAAATTTCTTATACCATTGCCTCGAAGCTTGGTTCAATCCATACAAGCTCTTCTTAAATATGTAAACCATATGCTCCTTTTGCGTCTTCTCAAATCCTTCTGGTTGAACCATGGAAACCTCTTCATCTAAATCTCCATGAAGAAATGCCGTCTTTACATCCATTTGTTCAAGTTCCAATTTCAAGCTAGCAACCAATCCGAGTATAACTCGAATAGAATTCATCATTTTAACAATTGGAGAGAAGATTCACTACAAAAAACGGAACGGATTGCGGGGGTTTTTAAGTCGCTTAGCGGAGGTTTTAAACCCCCGCAACGTAATCTGCGGGAGTTTTAAAAAACGCCGGACTTTCAAGTGCCGCAATCTTTTTGCGGGGGTTTTTAGAAAACGCTGGTATCATGTCTTTTAGAGGGGGTTTTACTGCAGGGGTTTTTAACACCCACGATTAGTGGAGGTTTTTTTGAGGGGGTTATAAACCTCCTTAAATCGAGTGATTTGTAGGAGTTTTATTTTTCTGGAGATTTTTTATTGCCATACAGTTTATGGGACTTCTTTCTGCGGGTTACAACCTCCTATAACAGAGACAATATTTCTTTTAGAATTTGAGAATTTCTTTTTCCTTATCCCATTACCATATTTTTATCACTAAAAACTATACATACATCTTACATAACACTTACTAAGCTTAATCAAAAAACTGAAAATTTCATTAAAAATATAACTGTGATAACATAAATGTAATGTCAAATATCTAAAATATTTAATGTCATCCAACTCAAAAACATAATAAAAAGAAACAATTGTTGCTCAAATACCTATTATTGTCAAACAGCTCAAAATGACAGTAGCATCAAAGAAATCCTATACTAAAAAATCCTAAAACCATTAAATATTGCTAGCACCGAATGATCCACTTGCATCTATTGGAGAATGAGGCTCACTTACACGATCACTTGCCTGAAATAACAAAAGAAAAATTGACTCATTTTAAATATAAAAAATCAAAGTAAAAAAAAACTAAATACATCAGGTTTAATACACCAAGAGCCAACAAGTACAAACTACATGCAATAAGAGATAGAAAAACCATAAAAAAAGAAGAAGAAGCTACCACTCTGGCTTACCTCATTCAGGAACATCAAACACTTTGTAAGATAAGGCAGTGACCACCTTTCTCAGTTTCAGCCATAATACAAGATGTTATAGAACGTTCAAAGAAGTAAAAAGCTTGTATCTAGAGCAAAAAAACAATAGAGTAGACAATAGAAGTCATGCATATCTTTACAAAAAAAACTGCCCTTATAGATTATCTGGGAGCTAGTTTGAAATGCAAGACAATCCAAATTCCAAAGATGCGTGAGTCTGATTTATCAAAACAAACTGTATTATCAGAAAGACAAAACTCTATTGGAATATTGAAAAGTACATGTGAATGAAATGCAATCCACTGCTATAAACACTTGAAATTGTAAAGCAAAGCAAAATGGTGAAAGAAATTTTGACCTTTCAATCTCCAATGCAGTAGCTTTTTTGTTTAGCGCTCACCCATCATTTACTTTCTTGATGGTACTTCATCTAAGATTGATAAACAATCAAACCAAAAAGTCTTAACATGAAATAAGTACCAGAAACAGCAAGTTTGGAAATTGGGGTGGTAAGGCTACTGAGAGAAAACAAATGTTAAGTATTATAAAATCCTTTGGAATCGGAAACATGTAATTATTGCCATAAAAAATGAGATGAAACACAAAACAATCCCACATTGTTATAGAACTGATTCAGAAACTACTATACCTATAAGTTCAATTGAATCAGTAATTGAAGCCAACACTACTCCTTATAAATCTAGTAATTACCCCAACAACTTCCCCCGAAATATGACCTACATTAAAGAATATGGGTTTAAGTACAAATGCTAAATATTTATTAAAGTATAAGACTCTACTTTGATATGAAGCATTTCAGTAAATAATTAGGTATAAATGCTAAATATTTAGTGATAAAACTCTACTTTGATATGAACCACTTCAGTAACCAAACATATGAAGCATAGATGTGATAAAAAAGGGTAAAACTCTAATTAACTATATGAAGCACTCTAGTGAACTAATCTACTAAAATATTCAATTTTCATTGGCAAACAAATTTAACCATTCTACCCATCAAATGTTGAATGAACTAATCTACTTAAATCTTCAATTTCCATCAGCAAAAATCAAGATCCCTCCTTTTACAACAAAAAGCAAACTAAACCACATTCAGGGATGAACCACATACGCAATCTTATCCATGAATTCGCATGGTTAAAAACCACAAAAAATCTATTGTAAAGTAACTCCATTACCTCAAAACCATGAATCTGTGACACATTAAAAAACGATGTTAAAAGAAAACATTTAAAAACTCCAGCAAGGAATGAAGAAGAAACAGAGATATGAAGAAAAATCTGAAAACCACGAAGGAATCCGAAGAGAAAAAAGAGAAGAAAGAAGATAACCTTCAGTGGGAACTCAACCTGAAACATTGTTAATACGATGTTTACGGTTTTACAACAATGAAACCCTAAATAAAACAGAAATCGCAAAACAAGAAGAGGGAAGAGAATCAAATCCTAAAGCCTATGAAATGTTAAAGAAATTGTAGAAAGATGAAGAATCGATTATAAGGTTGAAGTTACAGAGAAAACGAAATACCTTGTTGAAGCTGATGTTTCCCGAAAGGCAGCAGAAGTAACACGAGGTCTGGTCGGTAGCCTCACGATTTAGGGTTGAGGTTCTGAGAAGAAGATGAAGAGGGATTTCACATTTGGGGGAGAGGAGGCGCAATAAAATAGGGTTAGGGAAAAACTGAAATAGGAGATGAAGAGGGAATTGTGTTCTATTAGCAGGAGTTTTATTAACCCCTTCAATAAATAAATCTTACGCACATTATAAACTAATTTGAGGGGGTTTTTAAAAACCTCCTCAAAATAACTGCCGCTATTGAACCCTTTTTTTGTAGTGATTTCAACAAAATCTATTCCTCGCTTTTATCCAAAACCTTTTACGACTAAGCGAGCTTTGTATTTCACTAGCTTGTCACTATCTTTCAGCTGCAACACCTATTTATTCTTCAAGGCTTTTCTTCCTATAGGAAGTTTCACAAGTTCATAAGTATCATTTTTCTGCAAGGAATCCATCTCTTCTTGCATTGCTTTCACCCATAGGATCTAATCCTTATGAGTTTGAACTTCTTCAAAACTAGATGGGTGATGCTCTCTATTCAATCTCTTGAGATGAGATGTAGACGGTTTTTCTTCCTCCTCAACATCTTCACGATCACCATCTTGTATTGCAGCCTCATCATCACCCCTGGCTCTTCACAGCGCCCGATTCAGAAAATTTTGACAGTGGGAGCAAAGAATAATCAAATATTTTCTTTACAAGAATATTATAAGTATTTACAAAATACATATTCTCACAATGAAAAAGAGAATATATCTTAGTTAAAAAAAGAGTAGATATCCAATATGATACCAAAAACAAAGACTTATTTAGTCTGTAAAAAATGAAAAAGGCAATCTCGATTGTCTATCTTGGCAGAGTTAGTCGTTTAAAACAATTTTGGGGACATTTTAATTCTTTTTAAAAACTAGTTTGACTGGCATTTGATTTTTTTAAATAGTCAAATTAATACGATTCATTTTTTTAAGCATCAAATAAGTCTGTTTTTTTTTTGTAAAAAACTTTTTTTAAAGCTTCTACTCCTAAATAACACAAAATACTTAAGCTCTTCATGTGTTTATTTAGTAATAGATGAGGGCTTGAGAGCTACTTCTCCTCATGTTCTCTGTTACAAGGGCTTGAGAGCTACTTGATCCCATGTCTTTTTTTCTTGTTTCTTCATTGAATAAGCTATCTTTTACTTGGGACAAACTCAACTCTCCATCTGGAGTCTGGAGCAGAGTTGCTCAAAGACACCACCGTACGTAGTTTCCCAACTTTTTGGCAAAGAACTCAAAAATAACAGTGTTTGTAATTCGCATTCCAACGCTAGCTTTAAGGAAACCAGTTGGTTTACCAAGTCTTGGAAGTCACTCATGAGTTCGGCAACTGATCTTCCCTTCTTGTGCTTTAGATTCACAAAGTTTCTAATCGCGAAAGTTTTATTTTGTGCAGTCTTTCTATGATGCATCTTTTCAATATTCTTCCTGCCTTTCAATGAGTCTTTTTCCAACCTTCAACTGTCACGTTGTCCGGCTTTGTGTCTCCCTTTTCTACAGGATCATACATATCCTTGTAGAAAAGTATATCCTCCATTTTTGGGTTCCATATGGAGAAGTTTGTAAACACGAACTTGATCGTTGTACCAATGTTCCTTCAATTTAATTTACACTATCATATCAACTCCAATCTTGTTGGCTTCTGGAATTTTTAATTTACACTATTAATGTCTCTATTTATTTGCAAAGAATTACGTATGAACATGTTTGTAACACTATTAAATTTGGCTGCACCAAAAGTTGGAGTTAGCATTCTGAGCTATATACATAGCTCAACATGTGAAGAAAAATTGGCCTTGCAATTAATGCACAAACCAAATTTCAAGTTTGGCTTGACAACCCATTACATATGGGTCCAACATCTTTAACACCTTCCAGCATGTTTTTTTAACAAGATCCACCATTAACGAGAGCATTAACAGTAGCAGCTTTCTGTTGCCCAGCCTTCTAAGATGTCCCTATAGGAGTGTGCTTCTACTTCCCAAGTGGTGCCTCCCCGTCAGTTATCGAAATAGTATGGCCGCGCATTTCCAGTGTATGTGGTCGGTAAGATCCTCTGCCCCTAGTCTTAGCCATACCTGCAAAAAATTAGGACGTGAGTTAGTTACCTAGCACAAAGTATCATTGAAACACAAAAACTCGCAGCTTGTACTCGTTTAGTTCCTTGGTACGAGAGGATCCGGTACTTTGGTAGCAAAAACCCTTGGTACTTCGGTTTAGAGTGTACATTGAGGTGGGGGGGCTTGAATCAACACATCCAGTACCTTGGAAACGAAATGGTTCAATACTTTTGGTACCAAAACCGTCTGATACTCTGAAGGGAGCGTAAGTGGAGGTGAGAGAGTGAGAGTGAGAGGGAAGGTGAAGATGGATGGAGTTGTGAGGGAGAGGGAAGGTGAAGAGGGAGTGGAAATGTGGAAGGTATTTTGGGGTTTTCAAAAAATAACTGAGGTGTGGGGAAGTAAGTGGGGGAGTTTGAAAAGTAAATGCTAAGTTATGAGCTTGACCCAAAAAGATACTAATCTAATTAGCCCAACAAAAGCAGAAATGAGATAACATCACCGAATGGGGTTTTTATTTGCACCTCGTTTTTACTTCACCTCATGAATGCAGTCCACCAACTATGAAACACCCTATCCTCTGATTTACTAATTTGAGTAACTGAAAGTTATATACCTAGATTTGCTAATTTGATCTGTTGAATTTGTTAATTAAAAAAAATTTAAATTGAATTTTATTTACTGAAGTTTTTAGTTAACGTTTTAAACTTTTTAAATGTATAAAATTTATAAAATCAATTGAAAGCTAGAAAGTGTGAAAAGCTTTATAAAAATGGAGTATTGTGGTGTAATTCTAGATTTTAGCAATTATTATTAATTAAAGAAGACTAAATTTTGTAAAGAAATTTTGAGTTCGTCTAATACAAAAAGAGTGACAAGTGATAAACAAGGCGATTGAGTGGAAGGAAACCAACATGTATACAATACAACAGATGAACAAAATCGGAGACTTGATAGTTGAAGCTAGCGTGATTTGTGTTATTCGAATGAAAACAAGTTACACTAAACAAAAAATCCAACATACTCAGTCTCAAATACTACCACTTCAACTCAATTTGCCATTTGGCGAAACCAAACAATCCTTCCCCTTGTTATGTTAATCAGTAGCTAGCAACAAAACAAAACGGTCAAAAAAACCAAACATAAGCAGACAGAGACGCTAATCATATACGTTCTATTTAAAAATCCAAATTTAACACTTTCAAATTTTACACACCATACTCAGTCCTTTGAATCACTCAACACAAAAACCTTAAATAATATTCATATATACGTTCTAACTAACAAGCACACACACATACGATGAATTACTCTAAACTTTCTGTTTTCAAATAACTCTTCTCTATTCAACAACAAAAGAACACGTAATCATTTTTTGTCACCATCATGGCCTCTACCGTGCGTAGTCACCACTGCTGGTTCTTCTTCTTCTTGTTAATCATCTTCACAGCAACTCCGTCAATGTCTCAGCCGCAAACCGCCAATTCCTGCAGCAGAATATTCTTATCATACGTCTACAACGGTGGTGAGCAGCTGCCACCGAACGTGTCTGACCAAACGGAGCAACCATACCGGTTTCAGTCAACGCTTACAGTGCTCAACAACGGGCTAGAGGAGCTCAAGTCTTGGAAGGTGTTCGTGGGGTTTCGTAACCGCGAGTTGTTGGTGTCAGCGTCCAACGCGGTGCCCGCCAATGGTGGGAACCTCCTATTGATGTTGATGAAATTCATCAAAGAAGAACTGATATCAAAACCCAGAAAAATACTGATGAAGAGAAATTAAACATTCAATTCATTATTCTCAATTGAAAATCAGTTACTGTACAATGAGGTAGTATCTACAATATATACAATGTCAGAGTCAACTAGAGTTGACCATCTAACTAACTTTACTAATCTGTTAGTTAATTAAGAGACTAACAGATGTTGTAACAGCAATAACAGAAACAATTAAACAGTAAATACTGCCAGCTAACTCTAACTATCAAACAATTACAGACCAATAATTATAAACAGAATTGATTCAAACTTGAACTAATTTTCAATCAACTTGATACTCCCCCTCAAGTTTGGAAGGTAGATGTTCTTCATTCCTAACTTGTCCAATAACTGAATGAACTGGCTCTTGGACAATGCTTTGGTCAGTATATCTGCTATCTGCTTCTGTGATGCAACATGAATCAGTTTTAGGAAACCTGTTTGGACATGTTCTCTTATGAAGTGACAATCTATGTCAATATGTTTGGTTCTTTCATGAGTGGTGGGATTTTCAGCCAACTGAATTGCTGACTTACTGTCACTCAACACCATGGTTGATGTGATTTTGATCTCAAAATCCCTCAGCAACTGCTTGATCCATAAAAGTTCATAGGTTACAGATGCCAAGGCCCTGTACTCTGCTTCTGCAGAAGACCTTGCAACAGTGGCCTGCTTCTTGGATTTCCAAGTGATTATTGATCTTCCAAGATACACACAATATCCAGTAGTTGATTTTCTACTGGTTTGACAGCTTCCCCAATCTGCATCCACGTATGCAGTCAAATTCAAGTCAGAATTAGTAGGAAAAAGGATTCCCAGTCCTGCTGAGGCTTTTAGGTATTGCAGCAAATAATGAGCAGCTTGTAGATGAGTTGTCCTTGGCTTAGTCATGAATTGACTCAATTTATTAACTGCATAGGTGATGTCTGGTCTTGATATAGTCAAGTATATTAGCCTCCCAATTAGCCTTCTGTACTGAGATACATCCTCCAATGCTTCACCATCTGTCTCATTTAACTGAGTCCCAGCATCCATGGGAACACTCACTGGCTTGGCTGACACAAAACCAGTGTCCATAAGCAGTTGAAGAACATACTTCCTTTAACACAAATGTATTCCTTTGTTTGATCTTGCTATTTCAAGTCCTAGGAAATACTTGAGATCCCCTATAACTTTTAGTTTGAAGTGAGTTTGAAGCAATGTTTGAACTTCAGATATGAGACATTTGCTTGGACCAGCAACTATTATGTCATCAACATATACCAATAGGGCTGTGAATGTTGAACCTGACCCCTTTGTGAACAAGGAATGGTCAGCTGCACTTTTCTTGAACCCCAGGCTTGTGATAGTGGAGCTGAATTTTTGAAACCACTGCCTTGAGGCTTGTCTAAGTCCATAAAGGGATTTATTTAGTTTGCATACCTTAGACTCCCCCTAACTTGGATAGCCAAGAGGCAGACGCATGTACACTTCTTCTTCAAGTTCTCCATGTAAGAATGCATTGTTTATGTCAAGTTGGAGAAGATTCCAGTTAGACTGAGCAGCCAGAGTAAGAAGAATACGTACAGAGGTTAGCTTGGCCACTGGAGAGAATGTGTCAAGGAAATCTATTCCATCCTGTTGTGTGAACCCTTGTGCAACAAGACGAGCCTTGCACTTGTCTAGACTTCCATCAGCATGATATTTCACCCTGTAAACCCACTTGCAGCCAACTGGTTTCTTACCAATGGGCAATGAGACAATATCCCATGTATGATTAGCCTCAAGTGCTGCAACTTCCTCTGCCATAGCTTTTTGCCACTCAGGATGATGTATGGTTTGAGAGTAATGTTGTGGCTCAAAAAAGGAGGACACATTGAGGACAAAATGTTTGTATGGTTGAGACAGGTTGCTGTAAGTCAGATAAGATTGAATTGGGTATTTTACCAAGTTACAATCATAATCCTGTAAATGTGAGGGAGGACGGTGAGGTCTGCTAGATCTTCTATATGTGACAGGTGCAGGGTCAAGAGTTTGGTCATCATTAGAGTTGGCAACATCAGAGTTGTCAACAATGTGATCCTGGGTATGAAGTTGAGAGGGTTCACTGACAGTGTCAGTGGCAGGTAAAGGAATGACAGGACTTTTTGGTATAATATCTGGTGTCACAGTGGGATTTTCATAGATTTCTGGTAATAGGTCATCACTAAATAGGGTGGAGGATGGAGAGTTAGGATGTATTTTGTGGAAGGGAAAAGTGGTCTCACAAAAAAGGACATCTCTTGAGATTATAAATTTGTTGGTAGTAGGATCAAGGAGTTTGTATCCTTTTACTCCAGTGGGGTATCCCATGAAAACAAAGGGTGTTGATCTAGGTGAGAATTTATGTCTATGTGAAGGTATAGTGGAAGCAAATGCAAGGCAGCCAAAAACTCTCAATAAGGAGTAGTCAGGTTCCATTGTGTAGAGTAATTCATAGGGAAATTTACCTTGCAGAGATGGGGAAGGCAACCTGTTGATCAAGTGGGTGGCTGTGGACACACATTCACCCCAATAAGCAAGAGGTACTTTTGACTGAAAGTAGAGAGATCTAGCCACATTCAGAAGATGTTGATGCTTCCTCTCAACAACTGGATTTTGTTGAGGTCTATGAGGACATGATAATTGATGAAGAGTGCCTTGGGCTTGTAGGAAACTGTGAAGAGCTAATTCTTTGGCATTGTCAGTGCGAATAGCTTTGATTTGAGTGTTGAATTGAGTTTTCACAAAACTGAAGAAGTGTTGTATGAGTTGAGTAGCTTCAGACTTGGCCTTCATGAGGTGAACCCAAGTGAATCTTGTGCAGTCATCAACAATGGTCAAAAAGTAGTGCTTGTGATCATGTGTTGGTGTGTGAAATGGTCCCCATACATCACAATGGATCAAAGGTGAGTGATTATTATGAGCATTAAAAGGTAATCTATGCATTTTGGACAATGGACAAATGAGACAAGAAGCATTATTGCATTGATTATTATTGAAAGACAATTTTGATGACAATAGTTTCAATACAGAGTCAGAAAGATGGCCTAGTCTATTATGTCATAGTTGAGAAGAATGGATAGAATCACTATGTATTGTATGAACAACATTATTGCAAGTAAAACTGGATGTGTGGAAATATAGGCCATGTCTAAAATCACTCCTTCCAATCACCTTGTGATGGTGTGATTCCTGAATGAAGAATACATTATCAGAAAATGTCACATGATAATTGGGATCTTTGTGCAAACTACTGACAGAAATAATATTCACATGGAAGTCAGGAATGCAGAGAACATCAAGCAGAACTAAACCAGAATCTAAGGTGACTGAACCAGATGCAGTGACAAACACTTTCTGACCATTTGGTAAGGTAACAAAGGTATTGTGTAATGCAGTGTATGAAGTGAATGAAGATAGTGATGTGCAAATGTGAGCTGTTGCTCCAGAGTCTATTATCCAGTCATTTGAATGCAAGAAAGAGAAAGCATACAATAGTGTGCTTAATGAACAAGAAAAATGCAAGAAATGCAGAATAGTATCACCTGAAGAATCCTGTGATTCAGTGGTGTTAATAGCAGTCTTTGACATTTGGGCTTGCATATATTCAATCAATTGTTGATGGTCCACTTGTGCAGGCCCTGAACCAGAACCAGCAGTCACTTGAAGTACCTGAGGTTGGGTGGTGGCATTCTTATTTTTCTTGAAACCAGGTGGGTATCCATGAATTTTGAAGCACTTTTCTTTTGTGTGCCCGAAGAAACCACAATGAGAACATTGGCGACGATCACGTTTGGCACCCTTGTTATTATTGTTGACAACAAAGGCAATAGGTGTGGTTTGTTCAGGCATAGCTAAGGAAATTTGTCTCTGTTTTTCATCTTGCAGCACACTGGAATAAACTCTGTTAATATCAGGGATAGGTTCTTGGAGAAGAATGTTGCCACGAACATTGTTGAATGTGTCATTTAATCCCATGAGGAATGTTATCACTTGCTCTTTCCTGAGATAGGATCCACCACAGGAGCATGAAGGATTTGATTCATGTGCAACCAACGCGTCCCATAATCCTTTGAACTTGTTGAAATAAGCACTGACTGAGAGAGAACCTTGAGTGCAATTGAGAACTTCTTTCTTCAATTCGTAAATGCGAGGACCATTGCTCTGTTCGAAGCGATGTTTTAGATCATTCCAAATGTCAGAGGCGGAATCAGCATAAAGAACGCTAGTATGGAGTTCTTTTGAAATCGAATTGAGAATCCACGAGGTCGCCATATCATTGCTTCGCAGCCATTTTGCAAGATTGGCGTCGTCTTCAGCGGGTTTGGGAATGGTCCCAGTGACAAAACCTAACTTGTTCTTGGCTCCCAGCGCAATGCGCATGGCACGAGTCCAAGAACCATAATTGGTACCATCTTCAGTGAGGATTTGAGAGACAAGAACGACACCTGGGTTGTCTGAAGGGTGCAAATAGTAGGGATCTTCTCCAGCATCCGCCATTGAATTAAACTGTGACGGAGGAAAAGGAGGAAAAAACATGAACGGAGAAACGATCGGAGAAGAAGAACAGCGTGAATCGGGAGAGCAAGCCGAAACGGAGAAGAAAAGTACGTGAAGGATTCACGCGAAAGTGTGGAATGGAAATGTTCTTGCGACTGATACCATATTGATGTTGATGAAATTCATCAAAGAAGAACTGATATCAAAACCCAGAAAAATACTGATGAAGAGAAATTAAACATTCAATTCATTATTCGCAATTGAAAATCAGTTACTGTACAATGAGGTAGTATCTACAATATATACAATGTCAGAGTCAACTAGAGTTGACCATCTAACTAACTTTACTAATCTGTTAGTCAAGAGACTAACAGATGTTGTAACAGCAATAACAGAAACAATTAAACAATAAATACTGCCAGCTAACTCTAACTGTCAAACAATTACAGACCAATAATTATAAACAGAATTGATTCAAACTTGAACTAATTTTCAATCAACTTGATACCTCCCGAGTGAAGTTGGGAACGGCACAGTTTTTATGGGATCGTCGGTGCTGGATTTGAAGACAGCTGTGGCAACTGCTGGGGATTTGACGCAGATGCAGGTTCGGGTGGAGATGGTAGGGACAGTGTTCGAGGTGGCGCCACCCACTATGCCCATGCCTTCAACCTTAAACGTTACTAGCGATGGTTTCTTGTGTGGTGAACTCATTGCTCAAGGTATATACCTCCTACTCTTCATGTAAACAATACCTATGCACTTTCATTCAAATGAAAAGAGTACACTTATAAGTATTTTATCAACTTTTCAACGGCTTATTTTTTAAAAAATAATTACTTATGACCATATGTATTCCGTTTGTTACAGATTCTTAAAAAAATAAAAAGTTGAAAATAATTTAAAACTTGTTTCATATGAGAAGCTATTTTGAGTAGTTTCACATAAAAATCAGTTTTTTAAGAATTACTTTTTTAAAATAAGTGATTTTCAGTATGTTACACAAACACAAAACAACTTCTCATTTTCTTAAAAATTTCTAAAAACTAATCTCTAAATTATTTAACAACAAAATCACTTATTTTTTAATCCGTAACAAACGGGCCCTAGCTATATGTCATCCATTATGAATTGTGATTGTTGTAAATCTAAAAATAGTTGCACTAATAGTGTGTAACAAACAAACTCTTATTTAAAATTTGGGTTAAATATATTCTTGACCCTTATAAAATTTTGGTTTTTTTGCTTTTAATCTCAAGAAAATTTCACCAACTTTTGGTCTATTAGTTTTAATTTTTTTTATCAATTTTAGGTTTTAGTCCCTCATGAATTTTATTAGCGCTTCACGACTTTTTAATAGCACTTATGAAATGTAACAAAATGCTATTATTAAAAGTCATTGGGAACTAAAACTGACGAAAAAATAAATTGTAGGGACAAAAAATATGTGAACTTTTTTTGAGGGGCTAAATACAAAAAATCCAAATTTTATAGGGAACACAAACATATTTAACCCTTAAAATTATGCTCGGATTGAATAGTTGAATAGTGGGAATGGATCCTCTTCACTCATTTTATTGAGTAGAGGAATCTCAACTACACATTGAATAAGATAAAGAGAGAGAAAATAATATTAAAAAGAGAGATGATATATGGTGCGAAACGAATCATACGAAATACATTGCATTGCATTGCATTGCAATAATAACAACACTCAAGGGTAGAAATATGCATCATCATGCTTGATAATAAGTCATTCGTTTCTTTATCTTTCGTACTAAAAAGTGTTTCCATACTAAGAAAAATGGAGAAAGAAGATTGAATGGTTGAGATTTAACACTTCAGACTATCCAATGAAAACACCACTAGTTATTTTATTTTAATTTTTTGGGGAGGGGAGGGAGTATATTTTGATTTTAGACAAAGATTTTTCCTTGGATTTATTCAAGAGTCTAATTTGAAAGCTTCTTTACTTTTGATGACTGTTCTTCAGGGAACAATGAGACTCATGTTTGTTGCACAAAAGATCCCAATTTCAAGACAAACACAACCACAAACAAAGACTTCCTACCTAGACAAAAAGGTGATCTCACAATCATGTACGATGTAACCAAAGCATATGATTCAAATTACTTTGCAGATGTGACAATTACAAACAACAACCCCCTTGGTCGTCTAGACAACTGGAAACTAACATGGTTATGGACCAACAATGAGTTCATAAACACAATGAAAGGTGCTTATCCATCCCTTATAGATTCTTCTAATTGCATCTTTGGTTCACAAGGCCAATTCTACAAGGAACTTGACTTCACCAATGTATTAAATTGTGAAAGAACACCAACAATCATTGATCTTCCACCCACAATGTTCAATGATTCAAACTTTGGAAAAATCCCATTTTGTTGTAGAAATGGTACTTTATTGCCACCAATAATGGACCCCAGTATGTCAGTTTCAAGGTTCCAAATGCAAGTTTATAAAATGCCACCAAATCTTAATCGTTCAGAGCTTACACCACCACAAAATTGGGAGATAAAAGGTGTTGAATTCAACCCTGATTATAAATGTGGTAACCCAATTAGAGTTAGTCCTAGTATATCTCTAGATACAACAGGGTTACCTTCAAGTATATCAGCAATTGCTAGTTGGCAAATTGTGTGCAACATAACAAAGCCAAAAGAAAAAACACCTAAATGTTGTGTCTCATTTTCAGCTTATTATAATGAATCAGTGATTCCTTGTAACACATGTGCATGGGGATGCAATAATAATAACATGGACAGAACATGTAGCATTGCACCAGCTATGTTGCTTCCATCAGAAGCACTTCATCTTCCTTTTGAGAATAGAAGTGAAAAGGCACTTTTTCGGGCTAATATGAAAAAACTGACAGTGCCTAATCCTATGCCTTGTGGTGATAACTGTGGTGTGAGCATAAACTGGCATGTTAATACGGATTACCGGAAGGGTTGGACTGCGAGGATCACGCTTTTTAACTGGGGTGAGACTGATTTTGCTGATTGGTTTGTTGCTGTGCAAATTGATAAAGCTGTAGCAGGTTTTGATCAGGAAGTTTATTCATTCAATGGAAGCATATTAGAGAGCTTAGATAACACAATATTCATGAAAGGTAAAGAAGGGGTGAATTTTCTTGTAGCTGAGGCAAATGGAACTGACCCTAGAAGAGATCCTAGAGTGCCTGGGAAACAACAATCAGTAATATCATTTACAAAGAAGAATATTCATGGAATCAATGTGGCTGGTGGTGATGGATTTCCTAGTAAAGTGTTCTTCAATGGAGAGGAATGTTCTCTTCCTTCAGTGTTTCCAACAAGTAGTGGTTTGAGGAAGCAGTTCTCCTTGGCTACTAACATGTTCCTAATAACACTGTTGCCAATCATCTTAATGCTGCATTGGTAACATTGTTTTTGTTTTGGATTACTAGCTGTTGTTCTAGGATAGGATATATATGGTTGCATCATTTCAACAACTCTAAAACGGACACAGACCTTCTATTATCGCAGAATGATGTTGTACCGGCGAGGACCATCAAATCTAGAGAGAGAACACTTCTGTTATCTCTCTCTAGATCAGACGGTCTTCGCTGGCGCAACACCATCCTACGGCAGCAGAGGACCCAAATCCCTCTAAAACATATTGTATGTCCATTCTGGAGATTGCAACAACCTCATCCAGATTAGTATCTTTCTTTGTAAAGCATTGACTTGCTTATAATCTTTTTCGTTTCTAAAATTTGTCTAATACTCAGTTTTGATCTCTTAAAGTACAAAAACAATGTCCCTCACTACTGGTTGTATTGATGATTTCAAAGCATGAAGACACCAGCTCCTAGGTTCGAACCAAGATGTGACTATGTGATAGTGTGTTTGTGTGTCTGTGGTGTTTACTTGCCATTTCGTTTAAGCTGACCAAAAAAAGTACAAAAACAGTGTTTTGAGACATGTTCACAAGTAACATCAAAGTACAGAAACAATCAGAAAAGAATGGCAAGATTGAATATATTGAGCAACCAAATGAAGTATTTACATGCTATAACAGCAGTAATTTGCTTGATGAAAATAACATAAATGAGGACAAAGGAACAGAAAAATATTCATAATTTGTTATTAAAGTTAAAATTCTTCTACAAATCTGCAGATGTATTCAAAACCTTGCTTCTGTAGTTTTTCCCAAAATAAATATCTTCACTGGATGCGTCAACTTTAGAAGCTTGCTAGGATTTTCTCTATTAAGGGCAGTCAAAATTTGCTAGTATGCCATTTTCATACATGCAATTGAAATCTGTAGATTGTAGTTATTCATCACAGTACACTAATCCTTGAAGACTGAACTCTTTACATCAACTAAATTCTATTTGTTGAACAATTTAAACTCAGGTCTGAACTAACTAATTGCAGAATGATGATGAGATTTATGAGGAACACCAACTATTTACATTGGCGACTGCAATTAGAGAGAGAATCAACACGATCATCTCTACACCGGAATGTTGTCTATGGAATATCCATCAAAGTCAAACTCATTTTCAGCTTGTCCAATGCCTCCTTGTTGCTAGAGATACAGGAAAAAAAAATTGATTAGTTTTTAAAGGAAAATTGTAAGGAAACAAACATAACTATTTAGGGTCTGCAACTATGAAGCACCAACACAGACACAACATGGACACAGAAACACCTATTTCAATTTGAAAAATACAAGTAATTGAAGTGTCAGTGTCGTTGTCCAACACGATACACGTCTTTAACCAAAAGTGTCGGTGCTACAGAGGTCTACAGAAAGAAAGGAAGAACCAACCTGCTTCATAATTGCGCTCATAAGATCCTCCTGACCGAATTGATCATTGAAGAGGTTAAAGTCAGAGCTCGGATCACCAATTCTTTCAGTCTTAACCCTTACAGAATTGTCAACCAGTGTATTGAGGTGTTGACCAGCATTTTGGAAATAATTTTGATTCATGCCTTCACTTATAGAGATCATAGGTTTTCCAATCAAAGCGTCTCTATTTTGTCCATTCTGTTGAATAGAGGAAAAACCCTGGTGGCCTAAAAGTGATGATGATGATGATGATGAGACATCAATGTTACCTTGTAAAGGATTTGCATGCTGAGAAGCATCATATGTTAGGCTAGTATTTGTTAAGTCCCAATCATTGGGCTTCTGATGGTTAAGTTCATTAAAAATGTCATAACTCGGAACAAGTCCAGCAGATACTTTAATTCCCGAATTCGGTTCCTCATGGAACGTGCCTTTTGTACTGATATTGGGTATCGATATACCTGGAGTGCTTCTAAGTGGGAAACTAGTAGCTGACATTTCAGTAGTTTGGTTCATCGGAAAACTTGAAAAGGAAGTCCTTTGTGGAACCGGATTATAGGCAGAAGTCGCGTTGCTGGTATCACCAATCCTGTTTCCTAAAACACCGCTAGAAATTCCGTTCGGTCTTGTAGGCTGCATCAAAGGTGATGAAAAGCTGGTAACATGAGAATTAGTATTTTCATTTAGCATCTGACTTCTTGGTTGAGACTGAGGCGGCATCTGCATCAACAAGGGATTTCTGTTTAGACCAGATGCATTCGCTCGCATATTAATGTTGCCAAACGATTGAGATGACTGGTGCAAATTAGCAAACTGTTTTGGTTCCATATTGGTAGGGATTCCGTGAAGTAAGTTCATTGGTTTATTGTTGCTCATATGTTGCAGTTGCCCTTCTCCAAATCTTAATTTTGAGTTATCAAAACTGAAAAGGTTATTTTGGTCAATTAGAGACACAGGCCCACCCGGTTTTACAACAGTTGATCTGTTAAGTCCCGCAGCTTGAAGCTTGGCTAGACTTTGCGCCGAGAGTTGACCAGCAACTGAAAATGTTTGAAGATCAAACCCATTTATTGAAGATCCCCCAAAAATTGAATCATGTGGATTGAGAAACGAGTTGTTCGAATTGCCCTGCTGCTGCGAAACTCCACTCAGTCTACGAAGATACAACCGATATTTCTGTACCATAAACCAGATTGAAAAAGACAAAAGCTTTAGCAACTTCAAGTAATAATAATATCATAGATGACCATAACAAAAGTGTGACCTTAACTTCAAATCCCGAGTCTATAGTATCATACCTGGAGATGGCTAGCAACATTTTCTCTAGTAAGCCCCGGAACATTCATCAATTCAAGAATCTTTTTAGGAACAGCCTCTATATAAACATCAAATTCAAAACATAAGATGCAGTCACATTATAAATCAATCAATCAAATAAGAAAAAATCACAATAATTCTTTATGAAAGGGAACATTTTTGCAAGGACATAAAAGAGGGACTAGGACACATACTATCAAGTCCTAATTGATTCACAGCAGCCATAAACTGTTGATGGAGTTCAACAGACCAAACAACTCGCGGCTTTTTTAACGAGGAACTATCATCCCTTTCATCTGCTTCATCATCGTCATCTCTCCTCCTCCTTGAACTCTTTCCTTCATTTGCTGAAGACGAGTAATCTGCGTCCTCAGATGCCTTTAGCTGTCGATCTCCTTCATCCCCACCACCCGGTTGCTCCAGATCTTTCCAACCGGTTTTTTTCTTCCGAACCACATGCTGCCATATATTCTTCAAAGCTTCGATACGAACTGGTTTAATTAGATAATCACAAGCACCGTGTGTCACACCTTTCATTACTACATTCTTTCCATCATCAGCTGACATCACTGTAAATGAACACATTCACACACAGATCCAAATATCCAATATGTCAATTCATGTCAATGCATATGCACTCCATCAAATGATTAAAACAAATCAAAAAACAATGCTTACTTATAACAGGAAGGTCCATCTCCAATCCAATATGTTCTAAAAGCTTAAATCCATCCATATCCGGCATATGCACATCGCTTAAAACAATGTCGTAACCGTTCTTATTCTCTCTCAGAAGTGAGAGTGCAATCTCAGCTCTCTTGCATTTTGTAACTGAAAATAGACCCAACAAACATAAAGAGAATCAAATGAAGAACAAATCTGACACACACACACAGACAGCAATACATTCAAGCCTCAAACTTTTACTTTGGAATCAATTCCAATCGTTGAGAAAAGCAATTTTCACAAACAAATCTGCCACCAAACAGTTAAAAGAATTCTCAAACCCAAACCCATGTTAAACCACATCAAAAGCATACTTCAAAATAAAGATATTTGCAAGCAACAAGAATCTGAAATCACAGTAGCTATGAATAATTAAAAAATAGTTAAAATAACAAAAGGGTATTGCTAACTAGTATTATTAAGAACATAAACATTGAAAAAACAAAGTAAAGTTGAGTTTTTTGAAGCTAATTCATCATGGGTAAGAAAGAAAAGTAAAGAAAGAGATTCAGCACCTTCATAGAGACAAGCACGGAGCATCCTTTCAAGGATCATAAGACAAGTAGGGTCATCATCAACAACAAGTACACGGAGACCCGCCGGAAACTGGTCGGCGACAAGGTCACCGGATTTAGATGCTGAAGTTGAAGCAGAAGTAGGAGTTGACATATTAGAAATCTTATTACCGTTGTTGGTGAGATTCATAGTTCAGTTTATAGATCCAAACGGTAGACAAGAAACAAACAGAGAGAGACAGAACATGAAACACAACACAACTAGTTGTGTTTTTTCTTACATAGTTGAAAACTTGTATAGAAATGAAAACTGAGGTGTTAATGAGAGCTTTGTCGAACAAACAATGAAAAGGGTAACGAATTTTTTTATTCAACACCAGATAATATTATATATTTATATATAAATAAAATATTCAATTCGTTGTGGGTCTGATTCTGAAGTTGAAGTCCTTAGTCCTGGCCTACTTTTAATAGTTTCGCTTATATTATAATTAAATATATAGTTAAATATATTTTTTGTACTTAAAAAATTTGTGAATTTATTTTTATTTTCTATAAAAAAAATTGATTTACTTTTATTTTTCATATTTTTATTCGTCAAATTTTTTATTCTTTTATGACTTTTAATAAAGTTTTTTAGGAATTTTACAATGCTTTTAAACGCTATTAAAAGCTATAAGGGAGTTATATTATAAAATAGTAGTTATGTGATGGTAAAAAACAAATAATAAATAAATATCAATCCTGTTAAAAGGTCTAACTTTTGCACAAAATACATATTCGTGTATAATGACAGTAAATTTTGGTAAGGAATTACCATTTTTTAGAAAGGATGTGAGATTTTACCTAAATTAATATTTGTATTTTATTTTATTGATGAGAAATGAATATTTATTTAATTATATAAACATTTATATTTGATGTCAAAAAAGTAAACATTTGTATTTTGGTGAATTTGCAATAAGGTAAGTAAATTAATCTTTGTAAGAAAAAGGTAAGTTGGTTACTCATTCGATTCCGTCATTCTATAAAAAAGAAATATGTCAAAACAGATGGTAATTAAACAAACTTATATGGTATATATCATTAAGACATTATTGTAATTTAATACAGTTGATTCACCAAATCAATATAATTCATTGCATGTTATGTATTTATTTTCCTTTTAAGTGCGCAACAACCTTTTACAAATTCAAATTCGAAATTGACGTATCTTAATTGGTTTAACTCTTTTGAAACCACGTCTTAATTGTTTGTGTAAAAAGAGTTTGAATACCTTATTTATTTAGGCCATGTTTAGTAAAAAATATCAGATAATGGATAATGGATAAGATAGTTTATAACAGATGAACAGATAGCAATTGAAGCTGAAGCTTGGGCGCTTTTCCACGGGTTACGTTTGGCTTGGGATAAAAGTTACAAGAAGATAAGATTGGAAACTGATTCCTTTCAATTAATTGAATTGTTGGATGGTGGTCCTTCCACTCATATTTCTCTCTCTCATATCATTAAAGACATCAGGCGTATGGGGTTGAGAGAGGGTGATATTAGTTGGTCAAAGATTCCTCGTGACTACAATAAAACTGCTGACTGTTTAACTAGAAATAGTTTTAATTTGGATTGTAATTTTATGTTTTATGACTTTGTCCCTCAGTTTATCCACTTGTTTCTACTTGAGGATAAAGAGGGCTTTTTGGCCGTGTAGTCCAATTTGCTGGTTTTGGTGGGGTTTTAACCCCCTTTTTCTCACCAAAATAAATAAATAGCAGATAGCGGATTAAATTTAAAGTGTTTGCTAAAACTAGTGGTTGACCTACTTATAAATATAAAATGATATAAATGAATATTTGTAATTTTTTTGACTGCATGAACATTTCTAATTAATGCTTAAAAGAAGAAAAATATTTAGTTAATGTAGGATAAATGAAACATTTAATTTAAGCAACAAATATAAAATTAAAAAAAAAATGAAACACTATTAGCTAATGAAAATACACTATGAGCTTGTCTTACCAAACACTTAGCCTTTGTTTGAAAAAAAAACAGATGAAAAATCCTAATAGTTAACTACAACTGGTAAGGATGAACTTGTTCCTAAGCAATACATATAACATTTCTAGCCTTCCAAATACACCAGGGCCTGCAATAAAACACAAAGGGTCAGGGTGTAAGAGGTTCTTTTTGAGCTGTTGGAACAAGCTGATTTTGTTGAAGAAGTCATTTCTGGTGAAGTGGCAGAAAGGTGGCAGTCATTCAGACAATGAAGCACATCTTTAAGAGCGGAATGACATCTGGTTGATGGTAAGGGGAAATGGTTCTAATGTGATTCTGAATCAGAGGAGGAAGTTGAGTCTATAGATGCTCAAAATACATAAGTTAGTATCATGAATATCCGCAAACAAGATTGAACTAGAGAGATTTCCATAAGTTGTCGAGGGTGCATACCATAAGGAAGAATTACCATTCCTAACTAAGACACATGGTCGTCTTTCAACACGTCCCTAGTCTTCATTATGGAATTCCAAGTAATAGAGTCATTCTTCTTGGCTGCCTAGGTGTGAATGTCCCAAACCGGCTTTCCTAATAATGAAGTATTTGCAATTCTAGCAATACCAACCCCAATGCCTCCTTTATTTTTAGGAAGAGTGATAGTGTCCCAACCAACCAAATGAATCCCTTTGCCATTGGTTCCCTTCCAAATAAAATTTCTAGACATTCTATCAAGATGCTTTAAGTTATCCAAAGTCGTTGGTAATAAAGTGACTCACAAAGTCACTTCACTTTATTACTGACGCATTTGTCTATCGAAAACTATAACGGAAAAAATACTCAACACCGACAGCCAAATCCGTCCGAAAGCCCCTCAATACTGATTTTTAATTCCCTCTTTTATTTTCAAATTCCCTCCCTTATTACTGACGGCCAGATTCGTCGGTAACTGGCTTGTTAGTGACAGGGTTACAGTCTGTCGGTAATAGTCCATCAGAAATAAACTATTTTCTTGTAGTGTGTCATTACTTATGTATTTTCATATAACAATCAACATATAGTGTATGTACACACTATTGCACAATGCAATGCCTGTAACGGATTCAAAAATTCAATACCGACGGCCAAATCCGTCGAAAAGCCCCTCAGTATTAATTTTTAATTCCGTCTCTTATTTTCAGATTCCCTCCCTTATTTCTGACGGGCGGATTCATCGATAAGTGGCTTGTTACTGATAGAGTCAGGGTCTGCCAATAATAGTCCGTCAGAAATAACCTATTTTCTTGTAGTGTGTCATTACTTATGTATTATCATATAATAGTCGACATATAATGATTGTACACACTACTGCGCTGCGCAATGCCTGCACAATTAGAGATTTAAAAATATTTTAGTTTATTATACCAAGCATAGAGAAGGAATTTAATAAAAATAATGAGAGGAAAAGTGATAAAAAGATGATACTATACACAATAAGCTAAAACGCTACTTGAAGTAGCGTTTGAAAAAACACTAAATACTACTAAATAACTTCTAAATTTTTTAATTTATCATCCATTAATCAGAATCGTTAATCAAATTCGTTATCTGCTGACAAATAAAATTGCCAAACAGAGCCTTAATTGTCCATTTATCATTTTGTTATTTATTATTACCTTGTTTAGATAAAATACTTATATTGTTTTTTTGAGTTGCAAAGGTAACATAGAAAGCCAAAAAAGAAAAAAGAACAGAGCATACGTCTCTTGATATAATGCAAGTTTCATTTCCTACCAATTTTTTTGTTTTTCTTTTATCTTCTTTTACCATCTCCCCCCAAAACTGTCATTGTGTTTTCCTATATTTACGTAACGAAATTATGTCATTGTCATTGTTAAAACGTAATATTGAAATATTAGTGAAATTCATTTTAGAAAATCTTTTTTGAGTGTTGGGTTTGAGATATTTATATAATATACTTACAACAAAGTAACATTGAAAAATTTATGAATAGGTACGTGATCAGGTGAAGGGTAAGCATGAGAGTCTCTGTCAAGAATATAAATAGGAGAAGAAGCTCTGTGTATTCTGTGTAAACTCTGATTTTCTTTTTGTGGGATAAACTGTGTGACTCTTTTGTTTGTTTCTTGTGTTTCTTTTTTCAAATTTTTCTTAATTTTGATTGGTTACTACTGTACCATTTCCCTGAACTAACACGTGTCTCTTAACTTTATTTCCAGCGGAATCGGATAAGATCACTTTGTCATACATCCAATCATCCATCCACTCTTAAATTTACCTGCTTTAAAAAATTACTACTACTTTATATTTTTTAAAATATATTTTTTATCACTATAAAATTTACAATTTTTTTTAATTCCTAAATAAATTGTATCTACTTTTGTTTTAATTCATAACTTTTAATAGTGTTTTATTATTTTTAATAGTAATTAGAAGTGTCATTAAAAGATTTAAGCATCTAACAGATGTTAAAAGTAATAAGAGACTAAAAATGATGGAAAAAACTTGAGATACAAAAAGTATATAAAATTTTTTCAAAAAAATGAAAACAAAAAAATTATTTTCTATAGATACCAAAAACATATTTAACGATTTTTTGACATCATTTAATTTTTATGCAATCACTTAGTTTTTATTTTAGAATATGGAAATGTAAAAACAATAGCCTTCTTTCAAGACGAAACTTATATAAACTTGTATAATAAGGTTTGTTCTTTTTAGGGTTAAATATATTTTTAGTCCCTATAATTACAACGAGTTTTGCTTTTAGTCCCTATAAAATATTTTGAGCACTTTTGGTCCCTACTTTTTTTTTCCGTTAGCACTTTTAGTCCTGCCATTTATTTTCATTAACGGAGCTGACGTGGCACTGCACATGTGGCTTTTTTAAATGTGCTGGCATTTTCCACGTCACTTAATATTGACATGTCATCTGACACGTTGGAAATAAAAATGGAAAACTGATTTTAAAAATTGAAATTAAAAACTGAAATTAAAACTAAAACTAAAATTGAAAATTAATAACATTTCAACCCTAATTCCCAAATTTGTGTCACTCTCGTCTCTCACTCTCAGACCCACTCTCAACCTCACGTTCGTCTCTCACTCTCAGACTCACTCGAAATCTCACTCTCACAGGAAATCGAAGGAAGCAGCAGCGAAATCGAAGGAAGCAGCAACGAAACGAAGCAGCAACGAAGGTGAAGCTGCAACGAAAACGGTATGTTGCTTTTTCTTCATCTCAGTGGTCCTTTTCTACTTTATTGGGTGTGGTGGGGTAGATATGGTGTTTAGTTTGTTGTTTACTAGATGAAGTAGTATTTTTTACAAGTTGTTTTGTTGTCAGTGACTTTAGGGTTTCTGAATAAAGATGCATGTGGGGTTCAGGGACTGTCTTTATTGTTTTGTTTGAATGTGTTGGGCAGATGTGCATGTGGGTGGGGTATACAGATTCCTAGGAGTTGATTAGGGTTTGAATTTGTGGTAACTTAGTATATTTTTTGTTGACTTGTTTATGTTTAATTAGTAATGTCTCATTGTGGGGTAGCATGTGGGGTAACATAGTCAAGTTCAAAAATGTATTTTATTGAACTGAAATGTGGTCCTTTTTTTAACCAAAAAACAGATGATGGCATTTACTGCTGTCTTCTATACTAAGGGTGTTTTTGTCAAAAAACGCAAGTTAATTTATGAAGGGGGGAAATCCATGCTTACAAGAATTTGGATTTGGACAAGTGGTCTTATTTTGAAGCAATTGGATTAATTAAGGATTTGGATCCCACTTTTGATGAGTTTAATGCAAGAATTTGGTGGAATGATAAAACAGGTAATTTAGATGATGATAGAAGGATTTTGAAGGATGATAATGATGCACTTCAATTGTCAAATTATGCTGTCTTAAACAATTGCGAGGTGGACATCTATGCAGAATATTTGGATAAAGGTAAGGGTATTTTATTGGATGGAGTAGACAATGAAAGTAGTGACGAAGAAACGGATAGTGATGTTAATTCTGTTGAAGGGATACATTTGGATGATAGTGAAGAAGAGAGAGTCTGTAATGAAGATGACCATTTTGGTTTTGAAGTTGAAGTCCCTATAGAACCTAATGTTAATGAAGCTGAATGTAATGGTAAATTAGGAGGAAGGAAGAAACTAAAGTCAAGGGGAGGTAAAGGGGCAAAAAATAAGAGTAATGCTAATGATGGGGAATTTATTCACTCAATGGATGCTATGGAAGAAGAAAATGTAGGGGTGGGCATGGTAACCCCTGAAATGGATGCTCTTCATCCAATTGAAGATGAATACAATACTGAAGATAAGGAGAGCAAGGTTCTCTGTTGAAATCACTGGAAGTAAGGCATTTAAAGCAAGAAAAATTGCAAGGCAGATTGTTGAAGGGGATTCTGTTAAGCAATATTCATTGCTTTGGTCATACAGTGCTGAGATAAGGAGAGCATCAGCTGGAAATACATGCAAGTTAGAATTGGATAGGATTGGTTCAACTTTGATGCCATCTTTTGGAAGATATTATATTTGCTTTGACGGCTGTAAAAGAGCTATTAAAACTGCTTGTAGGCCTTTTATAGGGATAGATGGATGCCACCTCAAGTCAAAATACGGAAGGCAGCTTTTGATTGCTGTAGGGAGGGATCCAAATGACCAATATCTACCATTGGCATTTGCTGTTGTTGAGACAGAGACAAAAGATACTTGGGGCTGGTTCATGACCCTATTAATGGAAGACCTTGGTGAAGGAAGATGGTGTTTTATTTCTTATCAACAGAAGGTAATATCTGATGTTTATTAATTAAATGATGTTTATTAATTACAATTTGACTTTCTTGAATTTTAAATTGTTATACTGTAGGGCTTGGTGAAAGTTTTTGAAGAACAATTTCCTGCAGCAGAGCACAGGTTCTATTTAATGCATTTGTATGCAAATTTCAAGAAGAAGGTTGGTGGGGGAACATTGATTAAGGAGTTGATGATGGCAGCTGCTAAAAGCACTTACTTTGAAGCATGGGAGGAAAAGATGTTGGAGCTAAAAAAGCTGAATCAAAGAGCTTATGAATGGTTGGCAGCTGTACCTACTAACAAATGGTGTAAGCATGCATTTCCTTTCTACTCAAGATGTGATGTGTTGATGAATAACTTAAGTGAATCATTTAATGCGACTATCCTATTGCAAAGGGATAAGCCAATTTTTACCATGATTGAGTGGATTAGAAGGTATCTAATCAGTAGGTTTGCAACCATGAGGGAAAAGGCTAGTCTGTATAATGGGCTAGTGATGCCAAAGCCCATGAAGAGGCTTGATAGGAAGATTGAGAGAAGTGGGAATTGGTCTGCTATATTTGCTGGTGGTGACAATTTTGAGGTAACTCATTGTCTGTTTGTGGAAAGGTTTGTCGTGGATTTAGGAAAACACACATGTTCATGTGGTTTTTGGGATTTAGTAGGAATACCTTGTAGGCATGCAGTGGCAGCCATTACAAGAAAACCCAATCAACTATATTCATAGGTATTATAGTAGAGTCAATTACATTGACTGTTATAGTCAGACCATATCACCAATAAATGGACAAAACAAATGGCCAAAAACTGATTTTCCTGACATCCTCCCACCTAAATATAAGCGTGGTCCTGGTAAGCCCAAAAAATTGTGTAGGAGAGAACCTGATGAGCCTAAAAATCCAACAAGGTGGAAGAGGGCAGGGACAAGTAGTAGGTGTAAGAATTGTTTGGAGTATGGTCAAAACAAAAGAACTTGTAAGAAGGCAAAGGTGACACAAGAAGACACACAACAAAAAGGCACACAACAAGAAGGCACACAACAAATTCCACAAGAAGGCACACAACAAGTTCCACAAGGTAGCCAAACAACACTTGCAACTAAGAAAGTGGTAAGTTCAGTACCTTTAAATTCAATTTATGGTTTTAACTAATAATTTATCAATTTTTGGACCCATACTAATTCTGATTTGTTTATTGTATTAGGGGAGGCCTAAAGGAAGCAACAGCAAGAACAAGGCTAATGCCACTAATAATGCACCTAAAAACAGGGTAAATTCATATTCTGATCCATATTCTAATTCATATTCTGATTTGTGGTAACTTCATTTTCTGATTTGATTTGTGCATCAGGGAAGGCCAACAGGAAACAAGCGAGGCACAACAAATGTACCTGACACTGTTATGGCAGCAGCTGAAATGGCAGCACCTGATCAACCTCCTGTTACTAAATTTGTTGCTGAAATGGCAGCAACAAATCAACCTACTGCTACTGAATTTGTTGCTGAAATGGCAGCAAGAAATCAACCTTCACAAGAACTTGTTCTATTTGATAATGCAAAAACTGATGAACCCCAAATAGATGCATCACCACAACATCAGCCACATACATCAGAAGCCCCACCTGCAAATGACATACCTACACCTAACACAATGCATAAAATTCTCTTTGAAGATGAGCCCGCACCATTGAAGGTTCTCTACCCACCTACGGTTTCCACAGTTAAAATAACCCCTGTTAAGCCACCTACTGCTATGTCAACCCCTGCTTCAGCTAATGTAAGTTAAATAATGTCAATTTACAATTTAACATTTCATAAAAAATCCTATGATGTGTACTGATAAGTATCGTTAATGTGCAGGGGAAGAGGAAAAAGACACATGCGGCAAGGAAGTTGGAATTGAAGCCTGTTAGATTTAGCAACAGGATCAAAGCCATCAAGAAGTTTGTAGGTCCTGGGAGTGATCCAAAAGCTCCTCTGGTGATTGAAGATGACCATCCTCCCAAGAGCGTCAAACAAATCATGAAGAGCCTAACACAGTAATTATGAAGAACTTCTGATGCTTTTTTGTATTTTGATTAGGAAATTATGTATTTTGTTATGGCGGTGTACCAAATTATGTATTTTGTTAGGCCTAGATATGGCTAGACAATTCTGCCACACTAAGTATTTTGTTATGGTATGGTGAACCATGTGTGCTAACTAAACAATGGCTAGACAATTATGCCACACTAAGTATTTTGTCAAGCATCAATGACGTTCAAAGTTGATTTATGCTAATTATTTACAGGATGTGATGTGCAATAATTTACAGGGTTTGTCATATAATATACAGGTTTTATGTCAAACAATTTACACACATTTTTATTTGTTTTGGTCCCTACTTTTTCCAAATGTTATTTGTTTTGGTCCCTATATTTTCCAGACGTTTTCATTTGTTATTTCTTTTGGTCCCTACTTATTTCATTTGTTTTTTCTTTTGGTCCCTGCAACCAATTCAATCTACATAGATACAACCAATTGTGCTCATACCAGTAAACATCAAATTGAATAGAAACATAAACATCAAATTTTCCATTAAAACAACCTGAACATCAAATTACAACAACTTAAAAATGCTTTTAGTCAACCTAAACACATATTTCAACAACTCCCTAAACCATAAATTAGATTAGAATACATTGAGAACACCCAAATTAGAAGTACTTTCCTATTGACCATAAATCACTTCATGGCCAAATACACATTCAACAAAAGTGAAAAAACAAGGAAAGTTAAGAACAACTTCTTATAGAATCTCTCCATATTGATCTTCTTTTGCATTTTAGCAGTTTTTTTCTTCCCTTTTTCCAATATTTCAGTATTCTTCTTCTTTCCTTCTTCCAAAATTTCAGCTTGCTTTTTTTCCCCTTCTTCCAAAATCTCCATAGCAAGTGCAACAGCATCTATCACAGCCTTGTTTCCAACTTCTTCATTTTTGTCATTCTCATCATACCAATCAAAGAAGTCACAAGTTTCTGGATTCTGCAAATTAATTACAAACAGTTATTACCAATTTCAAATTTCATAAACCCTAATTGTTTAAGAAGCAGATTTTTTAAGAAATAGTGACATACCATCCAAATTGGACATCTCCAGAAATACTTTCCCTTATTTACACCATGTTTAGCTCTGTAGAGCACCGTTTTCGAGCCACACCTGCAAAGGGGAACCTTTGATGCTGAGGAACAGGAACCTGAGCTTGTACCCATGGTTGCTTTCCCTTTCCATCTTGAAGCGTCGTCCGTTGATGATGCTCCTCTGCGCATTCTGAGCTCCGAAATTCCTCTTCAATGGTGTCCAAATGAGGGAGAGAAGAAGAAAACAGCGATACACAGGGAGAGAAGAAGAACAACAATTTTAATATTAGATCCTGATTTATGTTTTAATGTTTTTTTATTTGTTGTTTTTTATTTCCAACGTGTCAGATGACATGTCAATATTAAGTGACGTGGAAAATGCCAGCACATTTAAAAAAGTCACATGTGCAGTGCCACGTCAGCTCCGTTAACAAAAATAAACGGCAGGACTAAAAGTGCTAACGGAAAAAAAAAGTAGGGACTAAAAGTGCTCAAAATATTTTATAGGGACTAAAAACAAAACTCGTTGTAATTATAGGGACTAAAAACATATTTAACCCTTCTTTTTAATTTAATAATTGATTTGGTCAATTTTTTTTAATAATTGATATTATGAATATTACATATTTTATAAAAGAATTATATTTTTGACAAGATATTTAAGATACATATATGAAAAATAATAAATGCATTGCTAGTGTCGACTTAAAAAATAGTTTTTTAAGTTTTTTAAGTCGAGTGTCGACAAGATAGTTTTTTATACTTAAAAAAATACTATTAAAAACTGTGCAATATGATAAAACATTTTCACCGGATTTGAATGTAAAACTACATTGTATTGATTTTATAAAAAAAAATATTGACAATTTATGTTCAGTAAACTCAATTTATAATTTTATATTAATGCAAAATTAATCATATTATTTTTAAACACTGTAAAAAATATTTTATTTTATAAAATGAGTTGTTCAATTTAAAGTAAAATAAATAAATTATTTACTTCATGTGAATCTGTAATACCTTAACTTTACTAATTGTCTAAAGCTAAGTTATAATACGTGATAAGCAGTAATTGTGAAAATTTTAAAACTAAAATTATAATCCAAGTTAACCACTCCGGTCTCAAATATCGACCGCATTTAGCTGTCACTTGAAATGACAATATCAAATCATTATACAATCTATTATCATATTGCACCAAACATCGTCGTGGTAGCTACTACACCCCAGCTGTGGTTGTTTTTGTTTCTCGCCTTTTCATTCGATTTTCTTCCAAAACGACTCTAGCTTCATATCAACTCATCTAAACCACTTTTTAAGGCGAAAATGCTCATTTCTTACAAAACAAAACATACCAAATGGAATAATCCAAGTCTAAATAAAAATTAAACAAAACTAAAGAACTCATGACTAATTGAACTAAATGCATAAAAAAAACAATATGCAAATATAGACATTTCTCAGTACAATTATGAAAAAACATGATCCAATAGTTTTAAAAATACAATTTACTACAGCAATTCCCATACACCATTCTTCTTCACAGAAGTTAGTTCATTCTTCATAACAGTCAACTATTGAGTACTAAAAGCACTAGAAATAACTTCTTTAAAAGAATTACGATCAAAGTCTCCGCTTGAAGAAAGTTCATACTCTTGAAGACAAATCGTTGATAGGATCAATAACATCATAATGAGTTAAGGTAGGTACTATTTCCTTTGAAAAGGGATTAAAAGGTGTATGAACAACACTCTCATCATTGGAATCAATATTATGCGGCATTATTCTTTATGCTTCAACTTGTTCTAAAAATAAACTGCCCTATCAAATTCAATAGTTCTAGTGGTATGAGAAGGGAAATAGAATCTGAATCCTGTAAAACCAACACGTTACCTAATGAAGAAACTACTAATAGTTTTGAGGCTGAGTTTCCTTAGCTGTGAATTATACGGCCTCACTTCAATTCGCTTTACAGCGTGTTGCGGCCGGTTTCTCTGGATGTGAAGGGGCCGAACGCTTTTCTGTGTGTGATGTGTGTGAAACACGAATTGTATTGAGAGAATTCAATCTGAATCCGTTTATTGGCCTCAAGGGCTTGTATTTATATTACAGGGTACATAAATGTTAATTATTACAGACTTTATGGCCGAGTTGACCGTTACAGACAGGAGAGGGAAATCAGGGATATTTCCCTCTCATTATGCTCCATTCCTTTTCTGGGGAGGAGGAGGTATGACTTTTGGGGGCCGATCGGTCCCTCTCTGGACGGAGCACTTCAAGAGTCGAGCGGATGTTAGGCCGGTCAATTCTGACCTTTTATTATGATCCATTCTAAGTTTTTGAGAGACAAGGATAAAATAATCCGGTCCTTTTATTATTTTCTTTTCGTACAATTGGAGGGCCTATATGGCTAGTATGCAAAAGTACATTGTGTTTCCTCTTCTTCTTCTTTTTGGAGGACCGGTTTTAGTGCCTTTCGGCCCGATCCTTTCACTAGCCTGGTGTCTTTAGGTTATGCCCTGCAACTTGCTTCTTCCTCTGGTTCCCTTTAACCGATCCTCCTGGGTCTGTTCCTTGTTTTCCCTCCAGGATCACCTTGACCTTCACACTTTCTGCGTAGCACTTTCTTCCGATCGTCTGGTCTCCCTTCATCGTTCCTACCCTTTCGTTTGGCAGGGGGTACTTCACGCACAGGTGTGGGTAGGAAACTGCTGGTAAAAGGGCGTTGAGAGTCGACCTTCCTATGATCATGTTGTAGGAGGACTGAGCCTGAACGACCATGTACAGCAATACTACTGTCTTTGCATCCTCCATTTCTCCGAATGTTGTGCGGAGGTTCAGGTATCCTCGGACTGCCACTTGCTCTCCTGAGAACCTGACCAAGGTGCCGGGGTAATTCTTCAGCATGCTTGGTGGGAGTTTCAGTTTGTTAAAGCATTCTGCATAAATGACATTGGTCGAGCTGCCTCCATCTATCAAGACTCTAGCTATCTTGAAGCCACTGGTTGTAATTGAAATCACAATGGGGTCGTCAGAGTGTGGCCGGCGCCACTAAAACTTGGATCTCGAAGGTAATACCTGGGTACTCTCCTGCACAATACTATCTTCGCTGTTACCGACTGTCATTATTGACTTCACATACCTCTTTCTCACCGAAGTGGTGGCTCCTCCACCCGAGAATCCTCCGACTATTGAGTTGATTCCTCCTTTGTTGCGCTGTCTCATGCTCGGTTGTTCCTTGAGCATTTCCTTGGTCTTTTTCTCTGGTTGGCTCCTGCCTGCGGCTGGTGCTCCCCTTTCTTCGTTTTCTGTCGCTTGTCTCCCCTTCCTTTACGTACTTCTTCATGGCCCCTCTCTGGATCAGTTGTTCGATCTGCTGTTTGAGGGTCCAACAGTCGTCTGTGGTGTGATCGTCCGTCTTGTGGTACCTGAAGTTGGAATCCAGATTCCTTCCCATTGTTCTTACGAATGGGGTCGGCCTTCGTATGGATCCATCCTGTAGAGATTTGACCAGTATATTCGATGGCCTTGCATTCAGTGGGGTATACCTTTCATCTGCTGCTGGTCTTGCCGAACGGTTTTTGCTTTTGCTTCCTCTATCTCTTCTGTCCCTGTTTGGTTGTCGAGCTCGCTGAGGGTCGGCCTGCTCAGTTGTAGATGATAGTCTTCCCGCTTCTTTCTCTCTTTTCCCGGCGTTTGATTCTTCAGCTTCAATGTGTTTTTCTGCTCTTACCCGGACTTCGTCCATTGTTTGCGGTTTCCAGACGATGAGAGCTTCATTGAAAGTTCCACTACGTAACCCTTTGATAAAGGCTGTTACAAAGAACTTTTCGTCTGGCTTCTCTACGAGGATCGTGGTTTTGTTGAACCGATCGAGGTAACTCTTGAGTGGTTCACTTTGTCCATGACACACGTCAAATAGGTCTCCTAAGCCAACCTCTTTTTTCTTGTTGGCCGAGAACTGCTGGACAAACTTGCTGGCTTGGTCTTCAAATCCTGTTACAGATCTCGCAGGGGACCCCTTAAACCATTTCAGCGCTACCTCTGCTAGGGTACCAGTGAACATTTTTGCAACTAATGGCATCGTTGCCGCCACTGATGAACATCTACGTTTGAATCTAGGGGAATCTCCACCGCTTGTATCTCCATCGTGAATGGCTGAAATGCCCGCAGGGGAGTTCTGGTGGCCTCCAGTACCTGAGTTAATCGCCTCATGTCTGCTAATTGTTGTTGTAGTTGTGCCTCGCGTGCTTCCAGGGCCTGGGATCGTATCTGTTGTTCCTCATTTCTGCAATGTTGATCCTCGTTTTGGGTCTGGAGGTATTGCACTGCATTCATTAGTTCCTCCAGGTGAGGATCATCAGTGTGCTATGGACCATGGGAGGCACCAGGTTCCGTAGTTCCATTTCTGGTAGTCACCATTGCTTGTTGAAGGCATTTTCTGTAGGTGAGGCGTGGGAAAATTTTACCAGGCCCCACACTGGGGGCCAATGTTGTTGCCGGTTTCTCTAGATGAGAAAGGGCCGAACGCTTTTCTGTGTGTGATGTGTATGAAACACAAATTGTATTGAGAGAATTCATTTTGGATCCGTTTATTGGCCTCAAAGGCGTGTATTTATATTACAGGGTACATAAATGCTAATTATTACAAACTTTATGGCCGAGTTAACTGTTACAGACAGAGGAGGAAAATCAGGGATATTTCCCTTTGATTATGCTCCATTCCTTTTCTGGGGGGAGGAGGTATGACTTTTGGGGGCCGATCGGTCCCTCTCTGGGCAGAGCCCTTCAAGAGCCGAGCGGATGTTAGGTCGGTCAATTCTGGCCGGAACACAACCCCACATGAAAAATTGCTTCAAACTCAACCTTTTACTTGTCATGAATGCATAAGGAGTCTTGATAATAGATTTAATTGGAACATGGTTAAGGATGAATGTAGACGTTTTCAAAGTATCACCCTGCAAAAACTCTGAAAGAGTAGAATGGCTAAGCATGCATCTAACCACATCCATAAGAGTGTGATAGCGCCTTTCAGTTTCTTGAGGTGTGCTTGGCATGGCATGGGATATTGGGCCATAGTACTACAATCCTAGAAGAAGCGAGCAAAAAGACCGGGATTTCACAATTATAGTGAGTTTTAGGATTATAATAGTTTCAATTTTGTTTGTTAGTTTTTAGATTGAATTTTGTTTTTGTTAGTATGTTTTTGAGATATTTGGTACCTTTAATTCGTTTCTTTTTTGTTGTTCTTCGCCTAGCTTTGACAGGCGCTCACCTAGCGGTTAAGCAAATACAAAAAAGGGCAAAAGTTTGCGCCGGGTCGTCTGGCAATGGGGCTAGCTCGCCCGACGATGGTGGCTAAATTCTAGATCGTTGTTTTGCTTCGGGTAGCTTGGCGACGGAGCTTGCTCGCCAAGAAATGGTGTTAAAAAATTCTCGAATGCATTGTTTTACTTCAGGAAGCTTGGAATTGTGACTTGCTCGCCAAGCTATGAGTCACTTACTCTGCTCATACTTAAGCCTATAACTCGATTTTTTGGTCATTCTGATAATTGAGAACAGACTCGTTTTGCACTCTAAAGTCTGTGATGGCAAGGATTCGCACTCCACTGATCTCCATTGATGATTCAAGCTTGGAAACAAGTCATTGAAGCATCAATGTTGTCAGCTTCTCCTTTTAATTTGATCTTTTCTCTTATTATTTTTATTTCCGTGTCTAGCTAAATTTCACGTTGTTGGGGATGAGTAACGATTTATGAATATTTTATATTGTTGAATTAAACCTCTATTTTTTGAATGAATGTTATATGTTATGTTACAATCTCTGTCCTTAATGCTTTTTAGGATTTAATCACCCTTAGGATGATTTATGATATGTAATTGTGAATGGAAATTTGAATGACATATGCTTGAGACTTGAAATTTATTTATCTCTACTCTAGGAATAGTCATTGACATTCAAAATCACAGGAGAATTGTTGCACATACTGCTTATTTCTTTTAAGGTCACCTAAGGAATTGGAGATTTTTGTTAGAAATAAAGGTTCTTTTATGTAAGGAATTAGAATTCGAATATTTATAACAATTTGATCATCTCTCATAAAGTAAGTTCAATAACATGTTTGATTCGTTAGATATGACAAGAAAGTATATTGAAGCTAGTCCCCGACGCTTTTTAATTCAAACAAATTCACACGTGTGTTTTTGTTGTCCTCAAAATTAAAATCACAAAAAATATATTTACTGCTTTTCATTTTAATTCTTTGTCAAACAAATCCAAATTAGTCTCTTTTCAATTTAGAAGTTAGATTGTTGAACCGATAATTAACCGCAGCCTCTGAGTTTGATACTCAGTATTTTCATACTATTACTTGCAACAATCCGGTACACTTGTCGTGATCCTATCATTCACCTTTCTTATTTTCAAGCCAAATTTTGAATCTCCAACAACTTTTCTGCTTGTGCCCAAGAATGTCACAAAACTTGCACTTTCCAGTTGGGCTTACCAGAACCTTCTCAAAATTGCCACCTCCTTTCTTCTTTAATTAAGGATTATTGACTTTGTTCTCATGTAATTTCTTTTTGTTGTTACCACTCTGAGAAGTATGCTACACACAATTGAAATTTCCGTTTTCATAATCTACTTTCTGTTTTCATAATCTCCTCCTCCTGAGAAAGATTAGATATCATCTCATCGATACTCCATTCATCCTAATGGGCATTCTTTGAATTATTGTCAGGGTAAGTGAGCACAGATTCATGCAAATAGTACGGAAATATTATTTGAATTATTTGAATTATTTCAGTTTTGTGACATTCTTTGAATTATTTCAATTTTGGAAAGTGCAAGTTTTGTGACATTTGTGATATCATCTCACGATTAGTAAAGAAGGAAAAATGTAATTTGAAAACTTTATTGTCAGGGTTTTTGTAGAGAAAAAATGACAGCGTAAAATGTCAAAAGGAAAAATGACCATGAATTGTGTCATCGCCCAAAAATAACTAGCCCCATAACCGGTGCAATGCATAGGGTTGGCTAAACTCCTTCGTGTAAATAAGTAACAGAATTTTTACGCATTTATTAGCGAACCTCCTTATAAACATTCATGCACGATTTCTTTTTCTACCCGAACAAAGCTTATCAACTGCAGGAATCAAACTCGATAGCAGTGAGTCGACTCTGTGTCCCATGGTAGTTTATGCTAGTGGATCAATGGTGTTGGTTTGTAAAATATATAGTCAAATAACTGTGAATAAAAATTTAATAAGAAAGTTATAAAATATAAAAAAATATTAACAAAGACGTTGAATACATCTATTGTGGAATTGATAGTTGTCAATATTTGATTGTTAATAATGGGAGGAAGCTACGACTTGTTTGGAAAGAGGAAATTTTTTAATAACACAAAGAAACAACTCTCTGTAATGACAAATGCAAACAAACACAAAGAGTGAATTTATTTTTATAAACAGTAAATCTAAAAAAAATTAAAAGATATATCTGTGATTTGGCGGTGACCGATCTAAATAGATTCAATAGATATTTCAGGTTGAGAAGTATAATAATTTTTTTAATGTTCGAAAAAACATGGTACTAAAAATATATTAAGAGAAGAAGTATATAAAGAAATTGATTTTTTAAAGCGCTAAAATTAGTGAAAGGGTGAGTTGCAAGGATTAGTGTCATGAAGTTAATTATTGTTTTTTTCCCACCAAACCGGTTATTGAGGAATGAACTTTAACTATTTGAACAATTTAATTTTTTTTCAAATGCTAAAGCACCCCAAAACACATTGGCTAGCATCGCATTTTACGTATTTTGTGATGAATTTTTTTCACCGAATCGACTATTGACGAACAAACTTTGTGTATCAGGAACGGAGGGAGTACTGTTTATCATCACACTTTACGTATTTTGTTATTAAATTTAATCTATATATCACCTAATTGGTTATTGAAAAACGAATTTTACATATTTAAACAACTAAAAGTTTTCGAGACTGTAATGTACTCCTTAAATTGTTAAAAATGGAAAAGAAAAAAAAAGACAGAACCTCAAAATGTAAAAGAAGATGGAAAAACAAAAAAAGATAAAAGAATAAACGAAAAGAGGAAGTAAAATATGAAAGAAATAATAAAAGAATCTGTTTAAAAAAATGAAGAAAAATGAGAGAGAAAAAAAGCGGAAGTTGGCGCCAACTTATGCCAAGCTGCATATAAGAGTTAGATACATAATCATAATCACAAATTTAAAGAAATTTGAAAATGGCATCTAGAAATTACATATGGCATTGGCATCTAGAAATTTGAAAGTGGGACCCATCCATTTTTATACTGAACATGTCCAAATCAGCAAAGGACCCATCCAATCATCCATGTAATAATTAATAATTAATATATATATATAATATTCTCTTAAAAAAATTCCAATTGTTGTTGTTTTTTATTTTTATTACCTAAAAAAATATAAGCAAATTACTAATCCTCAATTAGTAGGGTATATACCCCTGGGTACATGTGTGGACCCTCACGTTGCAGCTTAATAGGAACCACGTGCAAGGACAGGGAAGGAGGGCTTATAGGTTGGACTAAAAAGAAGAGTAGTGTTATTTAAACTAAAAAGTGGATCAAAATATATACCAAAATACTAATATGTATAAGATACGGAGATAATATGTGTATAATATATTTATTTTTTTATTTTAAATGTATTATACGTATATTTTCTCCGTATCTCATACGCATACATATTTTGGTACTCTTTTTGACCCACATTTTGGTCCAAATTGCATTACTCCAAAAAGAAATGGCTAAACAGATATTCCTGTTGTATAAGTGTGTGTGTGTCTGTTTTGGTGGAAACAAATCCTCTATAGTTGATTTCTCTCCTGCATTTGCACTATTGCTTAGGGATAGTTTTGTCTTCTCAGCATTGAAATTCTCTCTCTAGATTCTCTCTGCAACACATTTTTGTGCTGACTTGAGGACCTTGCAGTTATAATCAACGGTAGAAATCGTGGTCTGTGTTTTGCTTGTCAATTTCATTGTTTTCGTTAGTTAGATTGATTTATTATTCAATTAAATTTCTGAAATTACTAATAGAAAACACACTGTCTAAGTATCAAAATGACCGATAATATCTGAGTTCGATCTCTGTCGGTGCGTGTGGAAAAATATTTGTCGGGAGAGGTCAACCCCTTAAATGGATCTCACGTACCTCAAAAGATTAGTCTCCGTAGTCGCCGTAGAGGATACATTGGTTTACCAAAAAAATGACCGGTAATAGGAAAATATTGTCCATTCTTAAGTAATAGGGGGTGTTTAACTATAAAAAATGTGTGTGTTCATGAGTCGGTTTAGATCAAATTTGTCAAACTTTATTTTCCAAATGGATTACATTTACTTGACTTAGGCTCGTTCAGATTTTGTGTCTTTTATGTATTCCAAGAATTGTAGGCATAAAGAATTAATTAAAGGTATTTTAGTCAAGAAATAATTAAAGCAGTGGACAACTTAGAAATGAGACTTACATTTTGGGACAAATAGAATTCTCAAAAGAGACTTATATTTTAGGATAGAGGGAGTACAATTAACAATTTTAAATGGTCAAAAAGAATTCAAAAATTTAGAAAGGACACTAAAATCAAATTCAAACTTATTAATTGACATCTAATTCAAAGTATTAAAATCTTACAACTTGATCATAGAATACACAGATAAAAAGTCTAAGGCAATAGAATCGTGTGCTTTTAAAATAGTCACCTAATATATTTTCTCACTTGGTACTTTAGTTCGAGTGATGGATTTGTGGGTTTGTTTTTTTAAGATCCAAAGTCAAAAGCAAAGGCGAATTTAGGACCCGGGATTAGGGGTTCAAAATCGCGTCTTAGGTGCAAGTGGATGCAAACTTAAGAGTACTAGTTCAAATTTAAGATTTCAGAAATTAAAAAAGTTATATAGGGGTAAATCGCATAATTTTTTTAAGGGGATTCAAGTGAACCTCCTCAACTACACACAATCTGCGCCACGGGTGTGAAGGCTGAACCAAACTACAACATAGTAATATAAGTTGGTTCGAATTTAACTAGGGATGGCAAAAAATCCCGCACCCATGGGTATAATTCGTGACGGGTACGAGACGAGTAGCTTAACGGATACTCTGTGGGTTAAATAAATGGATAGATGGACTATCCGTCAATAAACGGGGCGGGGCGGATATTGAGGTACCCATGCTCGTGGGTACCCATACCCGCAATAAATATATATTTTTTTTGAAAAATTTCCTATTATTGTTAATTCTAGTGTCCTTTATCTCCTATCTTTAATTACTATAAGCGAAAAATAAATGATAAGATAAATGCATAATGAATTGAATAGAAAAAACAGTGTTCTAATGGTTAATTTTGTGTGGTATTTCAAATTTTATTTTATAAAAATATATTTTAATTAATATTAAAAGTACTTGTGGGTATCTGCGGGTAGCGAGGAAACAATACCCGTGAAAACCCACAAGTACTCATGTGGGTATGGGGCGGACACGGGTAGCGGTACGGTTACCCGTCGTTACCCGATGACATCCCTAAATTTAACCCGAATAAAACGAAAATATTTGAATCAAATAGGTCTATTTAGGTTGAATTATGAGTTAGATAGAATTTAACCGAACAACTAAACAGCTTACACATGATTCTCTCTGAGACAACCCTAGCACTAGTGTGAATTTGTCCCCTTCATCTCCATTTAAAATGTGCCTTGTTTAGTTCTTTTGAGAGGACTTTTTTTGGTTGATTATGACATTTTTGGTTTGATAGTGTTTTTGAGAGGATTGACAAGTGTTAACAATTACCATATCATTATAATCTTATAAATGTTCGGGTCTGTAGTCAGGAGGACAAGTTGCTTTCGTTAAAAAGTAAGAAATGTGTCCAGATCATAATTATTGTATTTCATAATTCAACACGTGCCAATTGCCAAATACAAATAAACTAGCCCCATAACCTGTGCGATCCACAAAATTGGCTAAATTCTAACATATAATCGAGTAATTAAATTAATATCTCGTGCGGTGCAATTTTTTTTTTGTTAAGTTGAAGGAAGAGAGCTTCCAAAAAAAAAATGAAGGAAGAAAAAGCAGTTTGGCGATTGACAAGCTGCATACATTTAAGAGATGAGAATTTAATGATGAGTCTACTCAAACTGAAAAGGAAAATAAAATGAAATTTTGGCCGTTAAGTTGGCCAATAGGAATTTTGTATGTAACTTAAACTAATAGTACACATATTAGTACAGAAAAACATTAATACACATACTAGTAGGATACCCGTACATACGCACGGGTGTCGTCGCATTTTTTTATAAATGAAGTTAGACATAGTTTAAATAGTCTGAACATTACCTCGTGAAAATAAAGACAAATTTTAAATAGATAAAAAAAGGAGTCTCAAATAAAAAAATAGATAAATATTAAAATCTAAAAATGTAAAAGTATCATTTAAAAACAATCTGTGCATTTATCCGATGTATTTTATATACCAGTGAAGTATTTTTATACATCAGTGTTTTTATCCCGTGTTTTTTATATATCAGTGCAGCTATTCTATGTTTATATATATATATATATATATATATATATATATATATATATCATTGCAGTTATCCCGTATTTTTTATATATCAACGTAGTTATCTCGTGTTTTTTTTATATGTCAGTGTAGTTATCTCATAGTTTCAATTGATTATTTTAGTTGATTAGTAAATTATAGTAGATAGTAAAAAAATTAGATAGTAGATTATCAATAAGAAATACTTATCCTGTGTTTAATTACATATCAATGACAATTATTTGTCCTTTTTGGGTATCAGTGACAAATATTTGTCACGTGCGTTTTAAATATTAATCAGTAGTTTAAATAGTCGTTAAGTCTTCTTTTTTTTAGATAATAATCTCGTGTTTTTTATATATCAGTTCAGTTATCCTGTGTTTTTTTATATATATCAGTGCAATTATCTTGTAGTTTCAATTGATTAGTTTAGTTGATTAGTAGATTATAGTAGATAGTAAAAGATACATAGTTGATTATCAATAAAAAAGACTTATCATGTGTATTATATATCTGTAACAATTATTTGTCCTTTTTTAGGTATTAGTGACAAATATTTGTCACATGTGTTTTAAATATTAATCAGTAGTTTAAATAGTCATTAAGTTTTCATTTTTTAGATATTAATTTCGTGTTTTTTTTATATATCAGTGAAGTTATCCCGTGTTTTTTTATATATTAGTGCAGTTATCTTGTAGTTTCAATTGATTATTTTAGTTGATTAGTAGATTATAATAGATAGTAAAAGATAGATAGTAGATTATCAATAGAAAAGATTTATCCCGTGCTTTATTATATATCTGTGACAATTATTTGTCCTTTTTTAGGTGTTAGTGACAAATATTTGTCACATGTGTTTTAAATATTAATCAGTAGTTTAAATAGTCATTAAGTATTCATTTTTTAGATATTAATATCGTGTTTTTTTTATATATCAGTGAAGTTATCTCGTGTTTTTTTATATATTAGTGCAGTTATCTCGTAGTTCCAGTTGATTATTTTAGTTTTTTTAGATAAGCAAATTGATTATTTTTGTTGATTAGTAGATTATATTAGATAATGGGAAAAGAAAGTGGGTAGGTTTGATTTGAATTTTGAAACTTGGAAAAAAAAGGAGAAAGTTAAAAAGAAGTGGGAATGAGAAGGTCGAATATGTTTTAAATATTAATCAGTAGTTTAAAGAGTCATTTAGTTTTCTTTTTTTATATATTAATCTCGTATTTTTTTTATATATCAATGAAGTTACCCGGTGTTTTTTTATATATTAATGCAGTTATCTCGTAGTTTCAGTTGATTATTTTAGTTTTTTTAGATAAACAAATTGATTATTTTAGTTGATCAGTATATTATAGTAGATAGTGGATAAAGAAAGTGGTGGGTTTGATTTGAATTTCGAAATTCGAAAAAAAGGAGAAAGTTGAAAAAAAAAAAGGGGGAATGAAAAGAAAGTGCATTGGGAGAAGAAATTTGAAAAAAATGTGATAGTAAATTACAATGTTGCCCTTAGTTAGATGAGTTGTTAAGTAAATAGGGAGGCTTGTTTAGGTAATAATTTAAGTGTGGTTTGTTTGTATAAATATATATTAGATTAGATTAGATAAATAGATATTAGATAGATAGTAGATTATCAATAATAGATATTTATCCCGTGTTTTATTATTTATCGTTACAATTATTTCTCCTTTTATAGGTATTAGTGACAAATATTTGTCACATGTGTTTTAAATATTAATCAGTAGTTTAAACAGTCATTAAGTCTTCTTGTTTTTTTTAGATATTAATTTTGTGTTTTTTTATATATCAATACAGTTATCCCGTGTTTTTTTATATATCAGTGCAATTATCTCGTAGTTTCAATTGATTATTTTAGTTGATTAGTAGATTATAGTAGATAGTGAAAAAATAAAGTGAGTAGATTTGATTAGAATTTTGAAATTTGAAAAAAAAAAGTATGAGAAAGTAGGAAAAAAGTATAGGAGTAAGAAGAAAATTTGAAAAAAGGTGTGATAGTAAATTACAATTTTGTCATTAGTTAGATGAATTTAAGTAAATAGGGAGGCTTGTTTGAGTAATTTAAATGTGGTTTGTTTGTATAAATAGATATTAGATTAGATAATAAATAGGAGTTATTTGTAAATCATTTAATATTAATTTAATTAGATTAAAAAAATTGGGAAAAGAAATATTTTTAAATAAAGGGTGTGGGGGCCACAAATAGTATATGTGTAAAAAAGTGCGAAATATTGAAAAATGTGAGATTGAAATAAAGAGAGAGAGTTAGAAAGGAAGAGAAAATAGAATTAAAAAATTAGAAATAGAGTGGTGATGTGTCAAAAAATGAAGATATCCAAAATGGTCTTTTTGTAAGTTGTTTGTTTGATTAAATAGATATTAGATAGATAGATAGATAGATTAGATTAGATAGATTAGATTAGATAGATTAGATATTAAATTAGATTAGATTAAATAGATTACTAGCTTATTGACATGTTTATGCGACTCGAAGTGATTGGGTCTAGCAGAAAGGTTCAAATCTCTACTTAATGATGTGTTCATAATTAGTGTCCAATAGGGTCTCAAACACGATCATCTTTTGATGGAGGAAATAAGTGGGAAAAAAAAATGTTGGTATCAACTACCAAAGCTAAAGCTGGTTTTATTTTGGTGTGATTTCTCATGCAAAAGAGGGTGCGTTGATGGATATATTTTTTGGATCTACTTAGAATTTTAGATGAAATGATAAATAAATGTGACATACACACACTACCACTAGTTACACTCGGATTCGAATTCAGGAGACGACGTCTCCATGTCGTTGAAATTGTCAAGACAATAAAAAATGATGAATATGAAAAGCAAAACTATTGGATCTTTTTTATTTCAAAAATTGATGATCCGGATAAAAAAAGAATTGAGGGTAAAATTGGAAATTAGAGACCCCCTTTCATGGTAGGAATTTGAATTGTATGTTTTAAGCTTTACTTAAAATGCGATTCGTATAGTGAAAATAAAAAATGTTCGATCTTGATCAAACAGTACACATAATGCAATCCTGACTGCACTTAAGCCAAATCGAACCTCCATCAGACCCTCCTCGTTCTCTTGTTCCTCAATTACTGTCAAAAGATCAAATAATATCGTCTAATTACTGTCCTAAAACAACAACCACTAATGAGTGACTCCATAAAATCTCCCTCTGTTGTGTCCATATAGTCACCCAACACTGGCATAGTCGAACAACATGTTGTTGAGCCATAACTCTTTCTCTATCTTAGCCTCTAGTACTGACACCATCAAGCTGACCATGTATCTCGATTTGCTAAGATTGAAAGGAACTATGTTTTCTTAGAACTATCACAATATAGGTTGACTCGACCCATTCGGCTCATAGGAAAGGGGCACCGGGGAAAGTGGGTGGGGCAAGGGAAGAAGAAAAGAAAAAGAAAATGTCATTATAAAAGGAGGAAAAATGTGAGAGACACATTGCATATGTAAGTCTCTTTAAAGTGCACTTTGTCAATACATTGTGCTTATTAAATACCTAAATCTGGAGAAGACACATTTCGCCCCACTCCCTAAACAGTTTCTCGGCCCCAATCGCGCAGTCCGGAACCAAACCCAATGTTTATATATACCAACACAATCCCCTTCTGTGAAGACCCACAATCACAACACAAGGATCTCCATCGATGTATTAGGCAAGTGTTATATCTGTAATAACATGCACTTTAGACACGCTTAAACCTATAACTTTGACCATCGAAACTTAATAGAATAATATGCTCTATAATGATATCTCCCAAAAAAGCGTTCAATAATCATACCGAAACTTAATTAATGATGTATTTTATAAAAACTTTCAAAATTTATTAAAAAGTTGATCGTATACTTGTGCATCGCACAAGTCATATACACTAGTTCTTAAACATGATAAAACTAAAAGTAGAGCACGTGACACTGATAGATGAAAATGCAAACCTTTTGAAATAGTGTGTCTAGTCCCCATCCCATGTATGATTTTTTATTCAATAACGAACATCCATACACCTATTAGACACCTGGAAAGAGAAAGAAGTAGAGAGAGTGATATGATAAATGTGATAGGTTAGTGATGTGATGAAAATAGAGACAGAGAGAAAATGAAGTGTTGAATAGGTGTTGATTGTATTGGGGTGTTATCAAAAAGAGAAATGTTAAATGTTCCGAGAAAAATCCTACTAATGACGTGGCTAGTGCCTTAAACCTACTATATACACCAAACCATCTTGCTTTCTGTCAAAATTAGTGTCAACACTCTCAAGAGTTTAACATTCCAATGCTCATATGTTTTCGTCAAAAATCGTTTGTACTAAATAGCACCGCTCGTTGGTATAGGAAAAGTTAACATTATGTTTAGGGTAATTTAGTAATAGTCATTCAAATTACCTCATATTAATTACACTACCAATTTTTCTTAATAGTTGCGAAAAGTGCAATGAGACCTTATATTATGAGACGAAGGGAGTACCTTTTAGGTGAGGCCTAGGTTGGCTTTGGAGTAATGTGTATAAATTATCAAATCTCACTTGCATTCACTCAAAGTATGACTATATGTATCCCACAAATTTTATATCAATGCGATGAAAGCATACAATATATTTTAATTGACCGAGATAATGAATTCCAACAAAAAAATAAAATTAAAATGACTGATTTTATTGGCGCCACATTATATTGTCTCACTTTCTTATAAAACTACCAAATCATTTTGAAGGCATTTGAAATCCTTTCATCAACCCAGGGGTGTGGTTGAGCGGTTGGACTTATCCTCTCTTAACCAAGTGTCGAGGGTTCGATACTACCTTGGGTATGGAGCAGCTTTAAATCTCTGGGTCAGCTGTCCCACCCTTTGAAGTGTCATCCAGCGAGGTAGATGAGGATTAGTCACTACTTTCGATGGTGGATTCTCTTGTCTCGACGAAAAAAGAAATCCTTTCATCTGCGGTGATATGCTTTTGCACGTACGTATAGCTTTTTGAAAGAAAGTTACCGGTACTTTTGCATTTCATCACTTAATTATCTCTAAATAATCATATGAAACTGTAACAATATTAACAACAATATCTTAATTAATAGTACTATATAATGTTAACTTTATAAATTCCACATCATGTCAACTAATACGGCTCCACTCGTGAACTAGGTTACTGGTTATTATATGTAATCAAATAATTTTGAAGTCATGTGAAATCCCTGTCACTAACAGTAATGTGTTTATTGGCAAACAAGTTGGAAACACAGGTTGGATCAAAAAAATGAGCTGCGTGTGAATTTATAATGCAATAATCAAGCTCATGAATGTTAATTACGTGAGTACCCTAAAGTGAAGAAGCAACAATATATTTTATCTTCTTATTAATTTTCTCACAAACACATATGCACATGGTGCAGTCGACATAGACCAACGCTTGGTTTATTTTTTTGAGGAGAACGTGGAAATTGGCATGTATCATACTACTGACTACGTGTTCTTCTGGCTGGAACAATAATCATCAATTTCCTTATACTTTTCATCACTTATTCACCATATAACATCTTAAAATATATATGCATGATTGCTAAAAGTCAAAAACCTGGCCTGTTGCAGTTATAATTAAAGCTAGTTGAACTAAAAGTGAGTCAAAATAATTGGATGGTGTAGTGTCGTGTACTAAAGGGAAACTGTAAATAGCATGTATTCTGAACTAAGCTCAACCCAGTTTTGTTTAAGCAGAAGAGAAGAAGTACACGACAACTTGATCTGACAGATTCTATGATAAATGGCTTCTAAATAGCGACCCATCACAAAAAGGGTTATGCACTTTTTATGTTATCTAGATAACCAGCTAATTGACTATATAATATACATTTTATTTAAGAATAATGTTGTACTTTTACATAGGACACTTGCTACAATATTGAGCAACCTTAATTTTGCATGAAAATAATCATATCGTTTTTCCACTCCTTTATGAATGGAAAACTTCAAACATGATAACTGCCTAATTATCAGGGAAAAAAGCATGGCATCTATTAAGTGGGCCTCATAGATGGAAATAAATAGCCGTATAATTTTTTTTATAGGCAAAGTAAGTTGTTAATATTAGAGGGAAATGTAAGTTTGAGAGTTTGAAATCTGGACCTCATTCTTATACTCTTTTGATATTTTTTAGCTCGTCAACTGAACTACTTACTTGGAATAAATAGCAGTACGTTTGATTTGCTAAGCTATAAGTCATAGACAGTGTTTGACAATTTTTTGCATGGGTAAAGAGTCACTTTGGTCTCTTAAATTGTTGGGCGCTATCAATTTAATCCCTCACTTGAACAAAAGGGCAAAAGAGTCCTTCAATGTTAAATTTGTTCGTCACATTAGTCCCTAGTGTTAACTCATCTCACTAACTCTGTTAGTTTGGCTATCATGGCGGCGTTACTAAATTGATAGTCAAGAGGGGCATGTCATGAGGGACCATTTTGACATATTCAGGGACCAAAATGACAATAAAATAAAATTTTGATAAAAATACTTATATTTCCTCTCTATCCTCTTTCTCTCTCTTCCCTCTACCCCCCTCTCTCTACTCTCTCTCTCTCTCTCTCTCTCTCTCCTCTCTCCTCTCTCTGTCTTTCAAATCTCTCTCCCCTTCTCTCTCTTCTCTGTCTCATCCTTATGGTAGTTACCTTGCTGAAACCTTTGTTGTTCATATTCCCGATATTGACCAGCCTAATTCCTTTGAGGGATTTTAGACCGATTAGTTCATTCATTGTGCTTTCTGAAATTATTCTCTGTTAACGGTATGAGGCCTCATCTTGATGACATTATTGATCCGCTCCAAAGCAGTTGCCTTCCTAATCGGGGCACAACAGATGTCGTGGCCGAAATCTCGACACAAAAGTCTCAAAAATAGTGGTTTTTTTAGGAGTCACCATTCAATTTATTAAATAGGAAAAAATTGAAAAAACCTATTTTGAAATACATGGTCTGCGAAAAATAGATTGTATTCGGGAGTCGATTATGCATAAGGAAGGGCAAAATCTCAATTCCACTACACCCCTAAAATCCCTAATACATCTGCTTTAAGACAACTACCTTAAATTTGACTGTGCGAATTTTTAGAAAGTATTATTTAGCCCAAAAATAAATAGAATAATATTTGGCAAAAAATATCAATTTTTTTCGGTCCAATAATATCAATTATTTTAAAAAGAAATAAAAACAGGAACTAAATTAGAAAATTTTATTTTTGACTTGACGGAAAAGCCCCACTCATACGTATCTTCCGATGCAATGAGGAACTCAAAAGTCACGTAGTTCTTCTTGAAAATATTTGTGATTTGAATTGATTTTGAAAAGGGGTTAAAATTGCCAAACTGTACAACTCAAGCATCTTAAATTGAGATCGACAACATGCAACATCTCAGAGGATCCCTATTTCTACATTTTTATGAGAATTTTTTTTATGTAATAAAAAAAAGAAGGAAAAAAAACTCATAGTGGATGAGACATTTTTTTAAGGAAAAAAGATGGTAAAAGAAAATAATGGGTGCAATTAGTAGTTTAGATGTGGGCCAGGCCCAAAAATCTGAAGTTGTTATAGCCCATATCTTATGAAAAGAGGGGGAATGTTTAAGTGAAAATAAGGAGGTGAGAGTAGCATAGTCCAGAACAATAACAGTCCATAGCCTAAGCCTAAAAGACCCACAAACATGGAATAGAGAGGAGGGTTCACAAAATGCAAAGGTGGGGTGTAATTAGGAATCAGTTTTTTATTACCTCATTGCGAATTAAAAAAAAGAGACTAAGGGGGTATAGAAAGCAAAGTGGATTAACCTTTGACAAAAAAAAACCCTATTTTCTTACAACTTACATGTAGTTAGTTAGGTCCTGTTTTTATTGTTTGCGAACCAAAATATGACACATTTCCATTAAATTTAAATCACCGAAAATGATTTAATGTTGCACAAGTTCAATTAACAGGTAACACCATTGACATCTTCTTCCCGGGAGTGGATTCACTACCTTGAGCGTGCGCTACCTTAACTACCTTTCTACTAGTTTGATCTGTCAACATCTGACGCTCAAGAACCTACCACGTGTCCTATTCTTTTAAAAAAGATTAAAGTAAAACTCCCACTTCAACCATTTAATGGAACATCATAACACCACCGCTCAAACCACTTCAACCTCACACTACTCTGCCGCCCAGATGCGCCTACCTCCAACTGCCGCACTGCCCACCACTTTGGCCATCGCATTGCCTCCAATGCTCCGACCACTATAACAGCAACTACCATTGCTCAAAAGCTCTCGCAGAAATATAAACTTATGTCACGTCTATGCTCTCACATTGTAGCCAACACCCCTCACCTTTATCACCTCCATTACACCACCTCCTTCTCTGCCATAGATTATCCGCATGTGTTCTCCTCCTCCTTCTCTGCGATGTTAATCGGAATTTCAGATTTCTGGATTTTAGATTTTGATTCATTTTACTAGTTAAATACTTGCAGTACTATTCAATTCCTGTATCAATCAATTTTGTAATTTCTGATTCTCCATTTGAGCTATGGGGTTTGACATGTTTTTATGTTGTGGTGGCTTCACTTGGTTTTTTTTTGGTACATTGTGGCTTCCCTTGCTTTTGGTTTCGGGTCTTCTTGCATTTGGGTATCCTGCCTGTGAGAATTAACATGAAAATGGCATTCATATGGCAAATGGCCGTCTTGGTTTACTATCTTGTAACTTCAACTAATAACTGTATCCTAGAAAATGGCTTAGAATTTGTTGTGATATTCATGTCTTTCATTCTAAAATGTTGATGATTTAATTTAATTGAAAAGTAGTTTACGACACAATCCAAATAGACATGACAGTTGAAGCGGCAGAGGTGACGGTCGAAGTGGTGGGCGGCGCGGTAGTCAAAGGTAGGTTGGTGGGGTGGCGGAGTAGTGTCTAGGCCGTTGAAGTGGTTGAAGCGGTGGTGGTGTTATGATGTTTTATTTAATGGTTGAAGTAAGAGTTTTATTTTAATATTTTTTAAAGAGAAGCGGACACATGGCAGGTTTTTGAGCAAAGGATATATCGAATGGACTAAATTAAGGGAAAGTAGTGTGCTCTAAAGGTATTGAATCTGCTCCCCTTCTTCCCCACACTAGTCACGACTGTGTCTGTCATCGGCAACAAAATCCCACCCCCCACTAAACTTCCTCCAAGTAGATGAAGAATCATCGAAAAATCAAAGCCATGTTCTTGTGGACAAACCACGTTGAGAACCAAACCCACACGACACCATCAATTGCGGTCTTCTTTAACCCCAAAACACCACGAAATCCATCTATATTCAGTGCATGGGCCATAATTAAAATAAAAATCCCCTATTCCCATCAACCCCCTTCTCGGTTCATGAGCAACATAAAACTAGTTATTTTGCCTCTCAAGCCTCCATCCATTTTATCTTTCCTTTTAAAGATCTGAAGCTTTTCAAATAAGAGATTTAGAGCTTTTACGGTTTATAGAGACATCATTTACTTTGCATTATGTGGAGCATCATTCACATATA